>CAKNXH010039853.1:0-12832 GCA_932178445.1 Andricus quercusramuli | reverse complement strand
AGGGTTCGTGAAATTATCCTTAAAACTACCTTACGTAATAAATGTGAAATTCCTGTGCAACCTCAGTAGAGTGGATCAGTGTGAGTATTTTGTTTTTGATATGTTAAAAAAAAGAATCACATCACAGTTATGTATCATGCCATGCCATGTCCCATATAAAATATAATGTAATATGTCCTGTCATGTCAAATGTGACATGACACGAGACATGTCATGACGCAAAATGACAAGATATGATATGACATATGGCATGACATATGATACATGACATGGCATATAACACGACATAACATGAATCATAACACCATCGATATTGAATGTAGTTTCTAACGGTTTTTCGGGAAATGTCATCAAAAGATTCAACTTCCACCTATTACGATACATATTTAAAATTCATTGTCTCGAACCTTCCAGAAATTTTGACGTAATCTCTGACGATTTTCTATAAATCGAAATTTCTAGAAGGACTGACGTATAACGCTTTTTCTCGATACTTATAGTTCTAGAGGAATCGACGCAGTTAATTATAACGATCACTCACTCTGATATCTAATGCTCGAAGGAATGAGATCATGTAAAATTTGACAATGCAACCCAACGATGTGTGTCCAGCGCTGAAATCTGATATCAACCCAGTGATGCTTAAATAAAGTCCAACGTTGAAAATGTATCCCAACGACGTCTGTGATTGTCCACCGCTGACAGTAGGCGATATTTGGATTTGGGGTTCTACCCAAAGATGTTCGTAATCAGGGCCGTCTTTAGGGTTGCGGGGGCCCCGGGCCGGTTAAAATGTGGGGGCCCTTTTGCCGACTCAAGAAATATTATTCCTAGCTGACTTCTAAAAAAAAAAGGTCATCGGCGATGCTTGTTTTGTGGGGGCCTTCGAGGGCTATTGTAAGGGCCATTGCCTATTGTAAAGACGGCCCTGATCGTAATATTTAACGAAGGAAATAAAGATACCCAATAAAATTTTAAATTAGCTTAACAAATTCTTAATTAATTCTTAACTAACTGAATGGTTATAAATAAATCTTCACTTGATGTCAAACTAAATGTTTGGTTTATTCAAGAAAAAAGACTGAGCCTAATTTACAAGAGAAAATCTTAACCTACAATGTGATAAAGGTAAACGTAGTTAAAACATGAATTCACAATGGTTATAAAAGTCTTTGAGCATTGTGTTGTTCAAAGAAGTATCTAAAGTATTAACGATTTCAGTCATGTCATGTCATGTCATGTCGGTTTTGCTCGCAGCGTAATGCGTGATATTTGGTTGATCCCAAGGAGTCAAGAACCAGGTCTTGAGAACTAGAGCATTTCGTACTGCACGATTTGCATTCCAGCATTGAAGGTGGTGATTGCATCTTGTTAAAACTGCGCAGCACAATCTTTTCAACGGAGGTCAGTCCAGATCTTCCAGATTATTCAAATTTTGCACGCACTGGTAAAACCATTTTTCCTTTTCCAATCCTTTGATGTGGACTGCACTAGCGCCACCTAGTGCCTTGTACGTCCACGATGAACTCCATATCGATGAAAACTGAGCTCTATTGCTGAAATAATCTCTATTTTATACCTTTTCTCCCCACCACCACTGACATTAGCCCCACTTCTGTCATTACCCCCACCAATATAATCTTAAATCAACTTCTTTACACTACCACTCAGTGGCTGGTACTGAATCATACGGTCATGTATAATTAGACAGTAGGCTGCAGTTTCAGCGGGAAAATTGTCTGCAGATTCAAATTCCAAACGAAAGTCCCCGGAGGTCTGTTTGAGAAACTCATTTTGTTTTGAACAATCAATGACACTGAGAGGAGCGTATTCTTTTAAATCACTTTTCTTCCACATTGGTTCAGGCTGTTTATCATAGTAGGCTGCCTGAAAGTTTGCATACATCTCATACAGCAGTGCAAACTGATTATGGCCAAAGTCCAGATTTAAATTACCATATGGATAGTACTGTGAATTGAGGAATAACTTGACATTGGTTATATTGCAGTGATCGAAGCGATTAGCATATCTGGCTAGCCTGTCCTTTCTACCTGACTAGAAACCCAATATAATGTAGCGTGGTTTTTCCAACTGAGTTGACGTTTTCACAGTCCATATATGTCTTGATGTTGTGGGAAGCAGGGGGTATTCATAACATTTTCATGAGTGAAAACTCATAGTTGTGAAAATATGTTTTCCAATAATGTTCAGCAACTGTATCTTTTGCTGATCTGAAATCATTGCATATGGTATCATCCACTCTACTTTATGAATCGAGATCTTAAATTGGTCTTCGCTTCCTGGCGCTTGTCATGCTTGAACAACAGCATTTAGGTCACTGCGTGATCTTGTCAGGATAAGTTCATGCTTTGCATTAACAACGATCTTTCGATAGTCTTCAGCAAATCCTAGGATCATACTGAGTGGTATGGTGACATCAAAGTATCCCTCATCATTGGTAAGACGTTTTGTTCCTTCTGGGATGTCAAGCCATCCTGCATTCTCCATAAAATAACTTTGTCCAGGAGCAAGTGATATGTAGCCCTTTATGGTGCTAATGAGGCAGACATCCTTGCAGCGATCAATCTCAATACCATTGATTTCATAGCGAACTTCATCAAGCAGATAGCAGATTCGCTAGTGCTGTACTGACTCTAGTCCGTTCATTACATGCTCTTATATAGACAGTATTTGTCTTTTATATGCAGTTTTCCAGATAGAAATGTTTAGCACAAGTGGCCACATTCAACACTGTCATAGTCCTGATATCTGTCATGATTGTACTTTATCACGCCACCAACACCTAGGTAATCTACAAGATCAAAAGTTGGACGAAGATTACCAAAACTGTCAAAGTATAGGACATTATCACCGATCTTTCCATAACTTACCCAATGGGTACCAGAGCCGTGACTATCATCAAGATTTACAATAGTTGACTCAATTTGGCGGGGTCCCTCTACTGGCAGTTGATCGCGCATAAATATTCCAAGAAATGTGGAATCTTTAGAGCTTTAGCATACTTGAACAGATCAGTGTCAGTGAGTGCATGGTGAGGTAGCTTCACTGCAAGTTTTTTGGCACCTGTCTTAGACGAAGTCCCTGTCCTTTTCAGTAAGGTTTCAAAGGAAGACCTAATCCTTTTCTGTAAGGTTTTAGGTGTGAACCTCTTCCTAGAGCAATAGCTATATCTGCTGTTCCACCAGGGAGAGCTCCAAGGGCACTGAGTCCAGCATAAATTGGAATCAGTGGCAAAACACCACCGACTTGATGGCCACTTTTGCATGCTTTCTTAGCTGCATTCACAACCTTTCTAAAAGCTGTTAGCTCCTTTTTTGCAGTTGGTTTCTTTTTCTCACTGGGTTTCCTCTTTTTTGAACTGGGTTTCTTCTCCAACCCCATACCGAGTTTCGCTTTGGCATTCATCACGTTAGTTATTGCTAGTGCTGCCGCTTTCTCGCTAATTTCAGCGTCTTTAGAATTGTCGAAGAATTGTCAATCGATATAATTTTTTCATTTTACAAAGAAATTTTATGAAAAAATGCACAGTTTGACCATTTGTAGATAGGAAGCAACCGTTTTTATTTCTGATCGTATTTAAATTATATTGGTGGTGATTCTGAGAGATGCAAACTTGTCATTCGATATGCTTTATTTATTTTATAAAGAAAATTTCATATAAAAATGCATAGTTTGGCCATTTATGGACAGAAAGTAACTGTTTTAACTCTGAAACCAGTAATGTAATCAATCTTGGAATCATACCAAAATTAAGGGCTCATTAATGGCTGGCAAGAACCCTATTCCAAATTCCGGGCTCTGAATTTTTTTTTGAAGTGGTTGTGCGCTAACTTCACATGCCGAAGTCAGCACCACAATGTCTGTAACTTACTAATTTTAAAACTGTTTATTCAATGAAATCCAGATTTTTCATAAATTAAAATCTCATTTATGGCTGGCGATCTATGTTAGGCTCAATCACGCATTTACTTTAGTTTTTCAAAGAACCATGCACATGAAGATAGAACAGCACCGCCATACTCATATAACTTCAAAACTGTTTCCTTGATCGATCAAGGGTTTTTTTTAGAAATAAGAGCTTATTCGTCAAAATACAACTTTTGACTTTTATGTAACAATACAGTTACTTTTGGTCAAGCAAAATATAAATTGAAATACTGCTGTCTACATGTGGCTTCTTCAAATAAAATTTTATATTATATAATATAGATCTTGAATTTTTATTAGGTTTGTCATGCAAATCCAGGTGAAAAAGTTGTATATAGTGTTACGAACGAATTTCCAAATTTTCATTCAAATAATTAATGTGTCTCGAAATATTATTTCAAGCTTCGATTGAAATACACGGCGACGATTTTCAAGGCGGGTTTGCCGAATTAGCCTTCAACCAGAGCAACAACAACAATTTTATCGACAGGGGTAGTCTTAGCGTTGCCTACTGATCTATCCCCGAGCACAAGGTTACTGTCGGAAATAGAACGCTACGTGTGGTGGGAGAATTGGAATTGGAAATAAAAGAAGCAGATTTCCACTTCTACGTTATCCCCAACCCGGAAGCTACCGGACTGAGTCAGATAGGGGGGATAGCAGGCGGACGATTGATCGAACACTTGTCCATATTGCATGGATTTTCCATGGAATTCTCCATCCCCGCCTACCGCACTTAGCCAGGGTGAGTCCCGACCGACATCCCTACATAATAGCTGCATTAGGAATCAATAAGGTCACCGGTATTAACTACGCCGTGAAGGCTGCTTAGCCTCTTCTACCAGAAGATCCCATTACTGAAAATGACTAATCCCGATAATGATGACACGAATCCGAACAGGAGTAATAACCTCCTGGGGGTCAATTCTAATATTACGCGTCCCGACTCAGCTGCGAATCTGGATACAGCTGCAACCATGGCCTCCGTGCTGGAATGCATGACATTGCAACAGAGCACCTATCATATTCCGCAGTTCGACGGAAAAACCCCTAAGCTTAAAGAGTTTTTGCAAGACATCGCGAATGGCGCACTTTACACAACCGAGTCAAATGAACCTGGATTCATTAATATTGTCCTCAGCAAGCTCAGGGAATCGCCCGCGAAAACGGTTTGCCCCTACAAAAGAAATACCAATGGTATTTCGAAAATATAGTGATTCTCCGTATGCGTCAGAACGAAACGGTGAGGGACTATTATGACCGATTCCAAGGCCTCCTAATCGGTGCTCTACATGCAGTCGAACAAAAATACACCAAGGTTTACAACTGGGGAGCCGCGGATGAGGCAAAGAAAAGTAGCATAATAATGGGACCCGTAACGGACGTCGCGCTCGACGCGTGTTGTAAAGGGGCTCCCAGACGAGATATCCACCTTCGTAGATACCAGAAACCCCAAGGACCTCCATGAGGCCCTAGATCATGCCCTACGTATCGCAGAGAGGCAAAAGCAACTGGAGAGAGCCAAGAATCACCTCTCTGCCTTCCCCATCTGCCGACAAAGGGAGGAAGCCCGCGATCGACCGCGGTCACCTAGCCCATACTCGAGGCAAATGGAGAGAAAGGACAAAAGGGAGACGCAAGATTCGAAAAGAAATGGCTCAAACGGAGATAAGGATCCGATAAATTATCCACCTCCCGCTCCTGCAAAATACCTGGCCCCCTACGCTACTCACCCACTTCAATGCCCTTATCCCTATCCTCCTCCTCTCCCTCCTAACATCCCCTTCCCTCATCATTACCCTCCGCATTTTTCCACCCCTCATTTCCACATTGGTATCTGACAGACAATGGAACCCCACTCAACCCTCCATGGCAGAGGTATGGAAAATCAACGGATAGTACGACGCCTCGGAAAGGATGAAAAGCTTTTTGGAAAACTATGTGAAAACGGGTTTCTGAAAGAGCTAGTGAGAACTCAGAACCCGAATTAAAATACTCCACCTATAACCACGGAAACCTCCGCTAAGGAAACTCTTAGTCACGCTAGACTAATCGAACATCTACCTTCTTCCCCCACAAGAGATTCCGGTGTGGTGAGAAGAAGCACCGTTCGATTTAAGGATCCTCCCGAATAATAGAAACCCATCCCAGGGTCCCCCATCGTTGGGCGAAACTAATAAATGGGAACCCTATTCTTTACTTTAGCGCCTGCCATGGCGCCAGGCGCCAGATCTACACCTTTCACCAATGCCCATATGGATACAACCCTTGAGGAAGAAGGAACTTCGTTCAATAGAAGGCCGGGGTTGAATCCACGAAAATTGCAGGCAGGAAGGACATTCGAACCCTCACAGAGAAACCCCTCCCTATTCTCCTCTTCCCTAAATGGTGTGAATCTACCGCACATCGATGATTCCCCGAATACCGAGACACCCCTCCAAAAGCCCATTGAAGTAAGGTCAAAATCGGCTGACTTGAGCGAAAGCGGGCCCAACATTCTACACCAATGGACTGAACCTCTGACCTGCAGGCAGGATAATTAGGCTCATTTTATTTCAGAGGATTGTGAACCAACGATGCCTATTGCAAAACTCCTCGTCGCTAACGAGCGTCTTGATATTCAAGACCTAGGGGAACGCAGGCCCAAGAAGGGACAGGTCATGTATACTTCCCACGGTCGACATTACACCTACTCTGTCAAAGTGAAAAGGCGACACGTAGACAATATCGACTGATAGGACGTAACCATAGGGCTAACCCACCTTCTTACCGCTTTAGAACGGGACAACCAAACATCTTGTCGAATGGCCAACTCGGAGACGCCCTAAGGTCGTTGCCCCAAAACAAAATGGCGGAATTACTGACGGAAGATTTTCAGGATAGCGGTATCGCTATTACTTTCGGTCACGGGAAGGTAGAAGTGCCTCCCCCCCCGAATTAAGACCCAAAATCATAGTCGAATACCACGGTAGTTTAATTGGTGGTCACAAGGGTGTGACCAAAACATATCGTCGCATTGGGGAGAGGTACTCTTGGCCGCGTTAACGAGACCAAATTAGCGAGTTTTTCCGCAGTTGTCGAAGTAGTCTAGATCAGGAGCTGGTACGAGTTAAAACTCGGGAACCTATGCTCATAACTGACACCTCAGCCGAACCCTTCGAAAAAGTGTCCCTCGACACAGTGGGAAAATTGCCCACTACACCGAACGGGAACCGTCACATCCTGACAATGCAGGACAACTTCAATAAATACTGCATAGCTGTCCCCATAACTGACCTCAAGACAATCACTATAGCTCATGCAGTGGCCACTTCCCTGTTTTCCCAATATTGTGCCCCTCGAAGTATCCTGACTCATAGGGGAGGGAGCTTCGTGAGCGAGCACATGAAACACCTTGAGAGGTTGTTCCAAGTAAAACAACTCACCACCTCCGGCTACCGACCTCAAACGAACGGGGCCCTTGGAAGAAGCCACATAGTCCTGACAGATTATATTAGGCATTGTGCTGATGATTATGATGATTAGGATCGATTGCTCCCTTTCGCCTTGTTCGCTTATAATACGTCAGTACATAAAGCGACTAATTTCAAGCCCTACAATATGACCGCAAGGCCTGACACTTGAACTGAAAGATAGGAGACCAAGCCTACGTTATCAAGGAAGTGAGGGACGTTAAATTCGATAGTAGGGCCACTGGCCCTTACACGATGGTCGAATTCACCGAAAATAACAACGTGATCCTCGAAACCGAAACCGGCGACCGATTCGCAAAACACAAAGATAAAGTTAGGATCGTCCGCTGCTAAACTCGAACGAACCCTGAGGAAGGATCTGAAGACAGAATATGCCCTTTCTGAAAAGTTTTCTTATTCTCTCCAATGACCAACTGTCAGAGGGAAAATTCATTAAGGCGTGTGGCAGCATCTTGCAATTTCTCTGGTAATTGGGTAATATTCCTCCTGGTTTCCTTCACCATCTTGGAAGGCTCCAACACCACGTGGAGTGTCACTGTGTTCCTGGACTTGCAGAAGATCCAAGGACCCCTAAATTCTTACCAACAGCGATTATAACATTTATCCGATCTGTGTCTACCTGGATTCAGAATATTTTGCCTACAGACGATCACCGACTACGGTCTCGACGCTAAGTTCCTGATAGCCGGAGGCCTGACGAAGAACGTATCAAGGCATGCCGCAGAGATGAAGGAGCGCACCAATAAGGCAACGCTTTTTAGCCTACCGATGGGAATGAGAAGCCGACGAGCACAACCACTACTGGGACTCCTAGGAGGCCTCATTGGACCCATAGCGGGCCTCATGATCTAGAGTGACGGAGAAACCCTTGAAGCGGGGATCGCCGAACTGAACCAGGCTCAAAGCAATTTGTCTCACCTGGTGGGTAAACAGAATCACATAGTGAGGGCTCAGTTAGAAGGATTCACGAGCTTTCGAGAACCAATAAGGAGAGACTAATCCTACATGAAAGACAACTGACCCAGGATAATCTTAGGTTAGAAAATCTTACGCCATACATCCGTATGGCCCATCGCATCCTGGAAGTCATTCACACGTCCCGCCAAGGGAAGATGCATCTCTCACTCCTGACGTCCGAACAACTGGAGCCAGTCTACCGAGTCATCCAGGATCATTATCCCAGGCTTGAATTCCCTACCCCAGAACCTCACGTGGACCTCGAGGAACTATCTAACATAGTTACCATCACTACCATGTACAAGAAGGAAAATCCTAAACATACTAGTGGACATTCCACTATTGGAACCATCTTACTACCTAGCGTACCAACTACCGTTGGAGAATCCCAACGGACCTAAATCCTGCTGGACAATCAACGCATAGAGTCCTGCAAGAAAACCCCCTAATACAGGGTCTGCAACGACAACTGACCCGTTAACGAAATTGCTACCCACCAAACTTGTGAAAGCGAGCTGCTATTGAACCCTTCAACGAAAGCTCTCCGAAGAAGCAACATCCGAGTGTCCTACACTAAGGAATCAGAATGGGTCCCCATTGACTCTTTGAGTGGCTGGCTCTACTCCCTAACTGAGCCCTTGTCCATCGAGCTGGGGTGCTGCAATCAAACCAAGTCTCTAGTCAGCTTGAAAGCAATTGAAGGGGTGGATCGAAGCATGGGACGTGCGCTCGATCGCCCCTGAACGTTATGCAATCTCCCGACAATTCCCGCTTGTCCCGTTCGCAAGTGTTTTCATTGGAAAAAGGTAGAAATCGTTGATTCTCAGAGAACTTCCGGTGAAAAAGTTACTGCAAAGATTGTGTCTGAAAAATGTTGAAAATGTTACACACTTACCTCAGAGGTATCTTGTGATATACAAAACAAAAAAATATGCTGCTTACGCAGATTTATTCGTTAACCCTACGGAACAAATTTCTCACTGGAATTCCTCTGAGAATCAACGATTTGTACCTTTTTTTAATGTAAACACGTGCGAACGGGATAAGCAGGAAATGTTGGGAGATTGCATAAAGTTCAGGGGCGATCGAGCGCACGCTCCATTCTTCGACCCGTCCCTTCAATTGGGCTAATACAAATCGCACCCGGTTGCCATCTCAAGGCACATGATCAAACATTTTTCGGAACAGCCAGCGAAACCGGAACAACGGAGATCATCTATGAGCCGCTCCTTCACCTCAATCTGGCTGACCTATCGCCAATTTTAAGGGAACATGGGAACTTCACCACAAAAGATGAAAAGAAGAAACAGCACATGATGGACGATTACGTCAATGATGAAGCCTTCCTTGCCAACGAGATGTGTCTGGATATCTTGGAAAAACAAATTAATGACATGAATCTACAACACCGAGTTAAGGCCCAACACTTAACGCTTATTCAAGGTTGTTACGTGGGACAAGCCCTACTCGCCATAGGCCTCTAGTGCTACTGCTGCTACCCTCTTGCCAAATTTGGCATTACCAGAGTATGTCATGAGAAGGGCCCGAAGGATTCCAACTACGACCAGATCAATTCCGAAACGAAGAGGCCCTCCAAAAACACTGAAGAAGCCCGTATCGAGATCGAGCTACCTCTGACCAATCCAGAATCTTCAACAAGCACGAGCAGTTGTGCCTGTAAAGAAACGCCTGCAGTATTACCAAGGGTTGCGACGCAGCCCTCGGCGCACATCAGTTCAACTACATCAAGGCCAGCGACTTAGCTCACCACGCGAACGCTACAACCGAATTATATTCCCGAATTTGAACAACTAAATTTTTTGTTAAATATTATTTATTTATTGAAAAATCAAATATTTCAATCAAAGAAATTTTTTTAATGTTTGAAAATATGCGTAGTATTTTTTTTAATTGCAAAAAATGTCCTCGAAAATCGACTTGTTATTTAAAATAAATGAATGAAAATAAACTTTGAGATTAATCAGGACTGAATAGAATCATGCAAATAATAAATTTAAATTTAAAATTTAGAATTTAAAATTTAAAGATTTTTCGGGTTTCAATCGTGTGCGAAACTATGAATGTTGCCGACGTTTCGTGAACATTGCAGTTCACTTCTTCAGGGCTGACCTGAAACTGAAGTTTCAGGTTATGTTGTTCTTATATATGTATTCTCTACGATGCCTGTGATTGGCCAGAGTGCCCCATGGTGGGGACTGCCCATCATGCAACATCATGCAAAGTTTGTTGTTTCTGTACCATTATTTTCATTTCAAGTTCGAACAATAATTTTCAAAAACTTTGAACGTTCACAAAATTTGTTGATAAGAATATTTGATAATTGTATTTTAATAAATAAATAATATTTATTGAAAACCAATTTTTTTAATTGTTAAATTCAGGAATTTTGTAGTTCGGATTTTTTACATTTCAGCAATTTTCCGTCGGAAATGTTATTTTTCGTGATTTCTTAGACGTCTCAAATTTTTAGCAAAAGAAGATAAATTCTTAACCAACAATTTGATACTAGACTTCTCAACCGAAAAGAATGAAACTTAAATCCAAAATAGTTACCGAATCCTAAAATATCCGAACTACAAAATTCCCGAATTTAATCAATTAAAAAATTGTTTTCTAATGAGTATTATTTATTTATTAAAATACAATTATGAAATATTTTTATCAACAAATTTTGTTAATGTTTAAAGTTTTCAAAAATTATCGTTCGAATTTGAAATTAAAATAATTGTATAAAAATTGTGTAAAAAAATAAATTTAAAAACAAGTGTGTCTCGAACAAAAAAAAATGTCTCCCTTAATTTTCTCCGAACCTAATAAAATTTTCCAAACAAACTTTGCAGGTTTCAATTCAGCCCTGATTTATTCAATGTTTATTTATATATATATTTTTTAATTAACAGTTTGATCTTTGAGAGAATTTTTTGTAATTTTTTAGAAATACTATGCACATTTTCAAACAAAATATTACATTCAGAAATATATTTTTTCTCAACTATTGTTAATTGAATTTCAAACAATAATTTTAAGAAACTTTGAACATTAAAAAATTTTTTCGATAACAATATTTGATTTTCCAATAAAACAATAATATTTAACAAAAAATGTAATTGCTTAAATTCGGGAATATAATTCGGGAATTTTCTAGTTCCCTTATTTTATAATTCGGCATTTTTCTGACGGAAATTTTATTCTTCGGGAATTTTCAAATTCAGTAACATGATAAACTGTCAGAAATTTCATTATTCAGGAGTTTTCTTATTTCGGATTTTCATATTTCGGCAATTTCATTAGTTGGGAATTTTACAGTGTCCTGAATTTCATTTTTCGAAATTTTTCAGTTGTTCCAAAAATTTTAATTTTTGTTGCAAATTTGAATTATTTTTCCATGCGTCAAGTTTAAAAATTCAACTGATTTGAATTTTCGTATGTTTCGTCTTTTTGGCGTAAAAATTCTTTCCTTTCTGAAGAAAGGCCGTAGCTGGATGACCCACTAGTTTTTGGTTCATATCTTAGGTGAAGCTTCCTAAAATTATAAGACTTAATTTACCTAATGTTACAGCTTAAAAGAAAACGTTTACAAAAGTTGTAAATAAATTTTGAGAAATCAAAAAATTCGAATTGAAAATATTGAAATTGTGACATTTCAAACATTGGTATCATGTTATAGCACTCTTGTTTGATATTATCATTTTTTAATTTTTAATTTTCAATGCAATATTTAAAAATTTTCCGATTTTCAGTTAAAGATTTAGACGAATAAATAATTTCAATTTGAATATTTTATTGGAAAATTTCCAGAAAAAATAATGTTTCTGACAGAAATATTCAAAATTAAACGAAATGAAATTAAAAAATTGAAAATTGTATTGTAAAAAATTGAAATAGGCAGAAATAAAAATAACTGAAATTCATACAAGGGGTCCACAATTCCTGCAATTGGTGTAAAAAATTCACTTCAATCACTCTATTTTCACCACCCTGGCGGACCGAAAGAACGGAGCGGATACGCTACAGCGTATCCTTATAGTATCCACATCGTATCCTCTCCGTATCATGCAAGAAAAACGCATCAAAAAAGAAAGATTAACATTTCACTTGTTGAAATTCGGATTCTACGTGAAATTTTGAGTTAAAAGGTCACAGAGTAATCGCAATAGTTTTTCTTGCAACATTAGAAACTTTTAATAAATATGATACTTATCGATGACGTGCGCTGAAGGCGACTTCAAACGTATCGTCATTCAGTAGCAGTTCATAGGCTTTATCCGTCGACGATGCGTTTGAAGTCGCCTTCTGCCCACGTTATCGATAAGTATTATATTTTTTAAAAGTTTTTAATGTTGCAAGAAAAACTATTGCGATTACTCTGTGACCTTTTAACGCAAAATTTCACGTAGAATCCGAATTTTAACAAGTGAAATGTTCATCTTCCT
>CAKNXH010039840.1:0-10209 GCA_932178445.1 Andricus quercusramuli | reverse complement strand
AACCGCCTTCAACGGGCTTTCACGGTAAACAACGAGACCAATACGCATACTCTTGGCGCATGCAAACGCTATACGTAGTGTCCGTGCTATAGTTTTGACACAGTCGCCTCTTCAAGCAGTACGTAGAGTTCAACTGATTTCGCTGATTTCGAACTCAGTGAATTCAGTGTTCCACTGAATTCAGTCTTGGATTCAGTTATGACAAAATTATTTCAGATGATTTCCCAGTGATCTCCAGTGATCTCCAAGCTTAACTAATATTAGAAGATTCTGTTCATATTAAAAGTCGTAGTCGCTGACTTCATCGAGTTCATACTGAATGCGAAGATTTTAATAAAGTTAAAAGAGCATTAGTACCCTTGATTTCCCAGTGAATAGCCCCTCGGAATTCTGCTAACAATCACTGATGAGTACAGAGCGGATTAGCACAACTGTGAAGTTAGCTGACGAACGCACTCAGCTCTCACATGCGGAAAACCGTTGACCTGACAGAAGGATACGTGATGCAACGTGAGTGTCCAATGTGCGCGCGCGCGCACGCTTACCGTTGGTATAACCGGCGTTCTCCACATGTGAGAGCCGAGCTGCGCTTGTCAGCTAACTTCACACTTGCGCTAATCCCGTCTCTACTAATGAATTTGAAACACAATAACTCGGTCAGAAATAAAGCTATATAGAAATTTAAAAATAAGTTTAGACAACTTATGAACTTCAGCGTCGAATGGCCCCTAGAAGAGATGTTTTGACATTTTTAAGACAGCATAGCACAGCTATGCACGAGTTGAAGTCGGGGTACACAATTCGAGAAATTCTCGGTGAACACCGCTGTCGTGACCAGCGGCTGTGATTGCCGACTGAAGCTCGACGGAAACATGCTTCGACGTTGATTTGTTTTTTAAAACATCTCAAGTGACTCAACGTAAATATACGTAAGCCTATCCGACCAAGTTATCGTGTTTCAAAGTCATCAGTAATTTGCTGTACCGCTCGCGCTGCCGTGCTTATAATGTCCGACAGTAGTGTACATTTTTTCTTGATGATTCCGATGAAGTGTCTAAACTGGGTAGACTGCTTGAACTTCCTAAACTATGTAGACTGGTTAAAGTCCCTAAACTGATTTTCTGCTTCCAAATCTGCTGCATTTATTCACGGGATCCCTCCTAAGATTCCCGTAGGGGTGAGTGGTACTAGAAGTAGGAATTCATCATGTTTCCAATCAGCGTTGATAATTAAATGTGTAAATGAGTGGTAGAGATTTAATTATCCAATGGGCATCGAGAATTTTATGTATGCCCACATACGGAAAGTGTCGCAGTAGCTAGGATGCACTATATCTCTTTCTAGTCCAAAGGGTTAATTAATAGGATAGCCAATCAGCGATGAGGAATCGTAATGTGCCCAAATATGGAGAATGGGACAGTTACCAAAATATATGGTATCCCTTCCTAGATGACAAAGGCTGAGATATTCTATTGCGTAGAGGGGCATAAAGTTTGCGTGTTTTCTTTGTCAGAGGTTAACCCTCCTACAACTGTCACCTTGATTGAGATATTTATTGCTTTTGTATCGAAGATGCTGGTGTCCGTTGCATAGGCATAAGTCGGTCAAGATGCTTAAATCACGTAGATGAGTAGTATAGGTACCAGCATTTTGTAAACGTATGGTGCTGAAAATCTGGTCTTTCCTTAAGGTTGGCTTGCTGATTAATTTATAGCTCTTCAATTAATGTGTGTTTGATGGCTGTGTTGGTTCTGCACATTTTATGTAGCCCGCTCATTTTAGTCTAATGTGCTGTATATGTGCTGCAGGTACCAGCATTTGGAAACATATAGGATTGAAAATGTGGTTAGTTTTCATGGTTACTTCGCTGATTAATTTATGGTCCTTTGATTATTATGTGCCAATTTCTTGTGCTGAATAGGCTAGATTTTTATGTGTATCGCTTATTTTCGTTTACTGTGCTATGTAAGTGCTATAGGTACCAGCATTTTGTAAGCGTATGGGAAATTAAATGCATCTAGCTTTTCTGGTTACCTTGTTGATTAATTTATGTCTCTTTGATTAGCGTGTGTCTGTTTGTTGTGCGAAAGTTGATGCGTACAGCTCATGTTGGTCTATTGCGTTGTTCGTTACAAATCTGATCTTCACAAATGATCTTAACAATGTTAGGTTTGTTTATAATATGATTTTGACAATAATAATTGGATATTGGATATGATATTTCAGCTTGTTGTTTTATTATTGAATATAAATGTTATGTACTTATAATCTATTGAATATGAATGTTATGTAATAATAATCTATTGTCAATAATTAGATATTATTATTATAAAAGTCGCGGGACGTGACAATAGGAAAGTATATCCCTAAAGTTCGAATTCGTATTTCAATTCTGATCATCCATAAATCATATTCTTTGCAAATTTTGAATCAAATTCTTTGGTGTATACATTAATTTAAGTCTATTTAAGCCTAGAATATGTTGAAACTTACACAATATGGTAAAAAATTGTTTAAAAGAAAAAAAAACAGTTTCAACTGGAAACGTATTTTTTCACTCGAGACGAAAAAAAAATCATGATACACTTAGTGTTCTATTAGGCACGGCACTGACTCCATTTATAATTTTTCTCAAGTATTCGAGAGCGAAAGGAAGAAAACTTGTCCAATATCCGGGGTTTTGCGAGATCCTCGGATCAACAAAATGTATAGGAATGAAGCATTTTGCTGAGGCAATAATTATTTTCGCGGAAATTATGAATTTTTCGAAAGGGAGAAATCTGCGGATAGCAGAAGACAGCATTTGAACGGCGAGAACCGTTCGCAAATTTATTTTTTTACTCACAATTCTGGCATCACAGAAGCATTATCAGTTGTCATCCAATATCCGAAGACCCAACACTTGATGCTGGCGAACCTAAATTTTGCATACTCGGCATATAAACCAGCTGTCAAATTCGCGCTCCAAATCTCCGATGCTCTGAAGTCCGCACCACACATTGTCACTCGCAAAATCGGGGCGCAAATATTTAAAAAGTTTTTGCAGACAGCATCTGCAAATGCAGCAATTTTATAGATAAATCAATTTATGACCGTATGTAAATTTGTAAATTTACCCAGTTTGAAATTACAACTTTAAAATTACGATTTGAAAATTTTGAAATTATAAATTTATCAAGTTATCCAGTAATGAATTCCGAAACCATCAAATTCGATTTCTGAAATTTCGAAATGAGGCCCTCTGCAAATTTATTTATAAATTCCAAGTTTATCAAGTGGTCCAACTATAAATTAATTATATGAAGAAGCTTGTAACGGGGAACACGGATTCTGGTCATTTTTTGTGAGTGAAGAGGGCCTCATTTGAGTTGAAAGAAGCTGAAACAGTTTACTAAGATGTAAGGCGGTCTACGAGAAAACAGGTTACAAGAAATCCGCGCAGAATAACCATGAGTTTGAATTATAGGCCGATAGAGTAAGCAGTGGCGGGGTAATGGTCTAGGTTCTAGGCTACAGATTCTGCCGTCATGCGTTCGCATCCTCGTACTCTCTTCAATTTTTTTTTGTTTCTCATTTCTTTCCAATGTATTACCGTGAATATGCATACATATTATAAAAACAACAATAAAAGGTTTCAAAAATATATTTTAGGAATACAAAAATTATTATTGTTGACGCAAAAATATGTTTATAATCTGTTGATTTTTTTATCAATCATTTCTTTGATTCATGCATCAATTTCGGGATTTCCGAAATTATAAAAACCAGTTATTTGTAAAGCTATGACAATTTTCTGCTGATAAATATTAATGATTTTTGAATAGGGCGGAGCAACAATAAATTATCAATAAAATGAAGAACATGAATAAAATCAATAAAAGTAATAAAACGAATAAAACGGTAGAATGAATCAAATCAATAAAATCAATGAAATCAGTGGAACCGATATAAATTTCATTTTATTGATTTACGTTGTTAATTCTGTTGATAATAAATTGATTTTATTGATTTCAGTGATTTCATTCAATTTATTCATTTATTCGATTGTATTTTTTTATCGAATATTTGTATCGATTTTCTTTATTTTGTTAGGTATAAAATACAATGAAATGAATCAATAAAATCAATAAATTGAATAAAATCACAAAAATCAAGAAAATGAAATTATAATCAATAAAGTCAAAATTATACTGATTTTAGTGATTTTATTCAACTCATTGATTTTATTGATTCATTTTTTTTAATCGAATATTTATACTGATTTTCTTTATTTTATTAAAAAATACAATCAAATGAATCATTCATAATGAATATTTATAATGAATCATCAATAAAAAAACACATCAATGCAATCTACATTTGACTGATTTTAGTGATTTTATTCATTTATTGATTTCATTGATGTTATTGATTTATTTTTTTATTTTATTGATAATAATTTTACTTTTTTGTTTTTAGTGATTTTATTGATCTACTTGATTTTTTTTATTAGAAAATAGGGGCTTCCGTTTTCGGTACCGATCGTGAGAGAACTCTTCTGTGTCAAGTGTTGCGTTTTTTGGCTTTGGTGAAGGGAATCAGCGTGTGTGGGTGCAGAAAGGGCAGTGAGTGTGGAGAGGAGGTGTAAAGGAAGAAGGGTGAGTGAAGGCAAGTGTGTAAAGGGTGAAAATAAGTTGTGAGAAAGGAAAGTTGAAACGTGCAAATTTTGTTTTGAGGTTAGGTGTAGAAAGTGGTCGTCGGGCAGGGGGGCAAGAGGTAGGCAAGCTAAGAGCGGGAAACATCGAGGACTCTTTGGTAAGGTAGGAATGGCGACCATACGAAGTCCACAAACGGGCGACAGAGGGCAGGGAGATGAAGAAAGAGCGAACGAGGTTGTGAGCGCGGTTACTGGGGAGAAGGGAGAATATGACAGTAGCGAGGAGGAGGCGTTCGAGACACCGGCCAGGGGCGGGTCGACAGAGAGAAGGGGATCAGGCACGAGCCAGAAACGAGGGAGACCGTCGAATTTACAGCGCCTCAACAGGCTAGGTAGCGCAGGCTCTAATAGGAGTCTGGACGAATGGCAAAAAAAGGTGAGCGCGACTAGCAGTGAAGGGGAAGATAAGAGAAAAAGAGAGGAAGGGGAAGATGATTCTGAAATGGATAAGGATAACAAAAAAGTTAAGATCAAACGAAAAACACCAGACAGAGATAGACGGGATGGGGGGATGTTTGAGAAGCTGGAAACCCTCATAAAAGGATTTAGAGAAGAAACTAGGAAGAGTCTGGAAGATATGAATAGGCAGGGGAAAGAAGTTAGGGGGGAAGTGAGAAAAGTAAGAGAAAAGTGGGAAGAGTGGGATAAACTCTGGAAAGAGGAGAAAGTCAAGGTATGGGGTAAATTAGAGGCCATAGAGAATAGACAGAGAGAGATTGACGAACAGACAAATAGGGAGATAAAACAACTGGAAGAACGGGTAAGCAAATTAGAAGTCAGGAATGAGCATATGGGGAAGGAAAGAGAAAGTGCGGAAAAAGTAGAAGGGAGTGATAACGTGCAAAATGAGAATGAAATATTGAAGAAGAGACTGAGTGAGATTGAAAGAAGGTTGGAAGGGGAAGAAAGGGCGAAGAGAAAAAATAACATAGTAGTCAAGGGATTGAAAATAGAGAGTGAAACAGGGGAAATTGAAATCAAAAATCTGCTGAGAGATATTGGAATTCGGGTAAGGGTAGAAGGAGTTAAGAGATTAGGAATGACGAAGGAAGGAAAAGAGGGAATGTTTGTAGTAAAAGTAGGGAGTGAGGAGGAGAAAAAGAAAATTATGGAGAACAAAAAATTATTGAAAGGAAGAAGGGAGAGAATTGAAGAGGATTTGACTTGGAGGGAGAGGAAAAGGAGATGGCAAATAGAACAGAGAGCATGGATAGAGAGGAAAAAGGGATGCATGGTATGGATAGGGCGAGACAGACTATGGATAAATGGGGAGGAGTGGGTCTGGGACGAGGAGGTAGAAGAAATAAGGAAAAAGGGAAAAAGAGTTGAGAAAGGTAGAAGAAAGGAAGATACAAAAGAGGCTAGAGAGCAAACAGAGGGGTTTCCAAAAAGCAAGGCGGAAGAGAAGTAAGGAGTACAGGGGAGGGAAGGGAGGAGAAAAAAGTGAAAATAGCTTTCTGGAATGTGTCAGGCTTGAAGAACAAGAATGAAGGTTTCTGGCGGGAGTTAGAAAAGTGGGATGTGATTATGATGAGTGAAACCTGGGCGGATGAGAAAGATTGGAAGGGGATGAAAAGGTTGTTACCTAAAGGGTATGTGTGGACAATGCAAGAAGCAAGAAAGGAACACGTTAAAGGTAGAGGAATGGGCGGCATGGTAGCAGGGGTGAGAAAAGAATTGGCAGTAAAAGGTAAAACAGAGCAGGATAGGGAAGAAAAGGAGGGAACAATGGTAAGAAGGATTATAATAGGGAAAGTCAAAATAGTGGTGGTTTGTGTATATAGAAGAAGAGGGGAAGAGGAAGGTTGGAGAGTAATAAGGAGGTGGATGGAGGAAAAGAAGGAAGAATTGGTTTTGATAGGAGGTGACTTAAATGCCTGGACTGGCGAGCAAGGGGGAGGGACTTGGGATGAAGAAAAGGAGGCATATGTAAGGAGCTCCAAACATAGGGAGATGGACCGGGAGGGGAGGAGGTTACTAGACATAATAGGAGAAACCGGATGGTTTATATGTAATGGCAACATGAAAGGAGATGAGAAAGGAGAGATTACATTTATAGGTAAGGGAGAAACAATAATAGACTACATCGTGGCGGAAGAAAGAATGAGTAATATGATATGCAGTATGAATGTAGGGAATGAGATAGGGTCAGAACACTTCCCAGTAAAAGGGAAAGGAATACGAAAATGGGAGTCTGGGGGGTAGATAAATTAAAAGTGTTTGAACAGAAGATGGAAAAGGAGAATGTTAGATATGAAAAGGAGGAGGGAGTAGACTCGTTAATTAAAAGACTGAAAGGGTCGATTGAGAAGGTGAAGGATGAGATAGGTACAAAAGAAGGAAGAGAAGAGGGAAAGAGAGGCTGGTGGGACGAGGAATGTAGGGAGAGTAAGGAGAGAATGAAAGAATCTGTAAGAAAATGGAGGAAAGGAGAAATAGAGAAGGCGGAGTACAATAGGAGAAAAAGAGAACATGAGAAGATGCTGGAAGGGAAAAAGCAAAGGGGAAAGGAGAAATACAAGGAAGAAGTAGAAAAAGCAATCAAAGAAGGTAGGGTCTGGGATGTGATAAACAGGGAAAGAGGAGGAAGGAAGGGCGTGAATGAAGAAATAGAAATGGATGAATGGACGGATTATTTTAAGGGTCTGCTAGGGGGAGAACAAAATAGGATCAAAGGGGAAAATAGAAAGACAGTCCAGGGAGAAATGGAGGAAGCGAACGAAATAACAAGAGAAGAAGTGAATGAGGCGATAGATAGACTGAAAAGAAACAAGGCCACAGGAGAGGATGGAGTGGAGAACGAAGCGATAAAGTATGGAGGAGAAGGGATTAGGGAAGTGATGTGGAGGATATGCAACAAGGTCTGGAAAGGAGAAGGGTGGCCAGAGGAGTGGATGACAGGGCTGGTAGTACCGCTTGTTAAGAAAGGGGAGGGTAAGAAGGTAGAAGAGTACAGAGGGATCACTCTCATGCAAGGGGGCTATAAAATATACACAGAAATTCTAAGAAAAAGGTTAGAGAACCAGATAGAAGAGAAGCAAAGTATCCCACACAACCAGACGGGATTTAGAAAAGGGATGGGGACAATTGACAACATTTACGTACTCAACTACTTGGTTAACAGAAACTTAGGGAGAAAAAGAGGGAAATTAGTCGCTTTGTTTGTAGATTTCAAAGCAGCCTTTGACTCAGTAAATAGAAAAGTGTTATGGCAGGCAATGAAAGAGAGGGGAATAGAAGAAGGGCTGGTGGAGAGGATAAAGGAAATTTTTACTGAAACCAGGATTAGGGTGAAGATACGCGGGGAAAAAGGGGAGGTTTTCTGGACAGGAAGAGGTCTAAGGCAAGGGTGCCCGTTGAGTCCACTACTTTTTAATTTGCTGCTGGCAGACCTAGAAGAGAAGCTAAAGGAGAAAGGGAAAGGGGGGACGATCCTGGGTAATAGCAAACTATACTCCCTAGCATACGCGGACGACGTAGTTCTAATAGCAGACGATGAGAAGGGGATGAACCTAATGATAAGAATTTTCGAAGAGTACGTGGGAACAAAAGAACTGACGGTGAACGTAGGGAAGACCAAGGTGATGTGCTTCAGAAATAAAAAGACCAAAATAGGTTACGTTTGGAAGATGAACGGACAAACAGTGGAAATTGTGGAGGAGTTCTGTTACCTAGGTTTTTGGTTTGAGTCAGGAGGGGGAAACGATTTGCAGGTGAGGAAAAGAATCGAAAGTGCGAGTAAAGTAATGGGCCAAGTATGGGGTATAGGAAAGAGAAGGTTCAAGGACGATTGGAGAATGAGGGTTTGGTTGTTTGATGCGTTGGTTTGGGCGGTGTTGTGTTATGGAGTGGAGGTTTGGGGATGGAAGGAACATAGGAAAGTGGAAAGCATACATGATAAGGGAAGAACTAGGAAGGGAAAAAATGGTAACTAGACAAATTAAGAGAGCCTGGAGGTTTGAAGAGAAGCTGAAAAGGGGAGAGGGGAGTAGAATAGCACAAGTATGCTTGGACGAAGTTCGGAACAAAGAGACGAGAGGCAATTGGGGAAATTCAAAATGGGAGGAAGAAAGGAAAAAAATGAGGAGTGTTTGTGATATACAGGAAGGGGTTCTGGATTGGCAGAAGATTGAATTAGAGCTATTAGTAAGACAAGGAGAAGAGAGATGGAGAAAGATTATGGATTCGAAGTACAATAGATGGTATATGATGGTCAAAGGGGTGACGGAACCAGAATATTTGCAAAAGATGAAAAAGGAAGACAAATGGAATAGGGTGATACGGTTTAGAATGGGAGAAGGAGTGAGAGCTTGTAGATATTGGTTGGATGAAGAGGAAAATCTGTGCAGAGTATGTGGGTACGAAGTGGAGTCATGGGCACATGTGTTAGAGAGGTGTACAGGAGAGGAAGATGGACAGTTGAGTGTGGATGAATGTGTGAGATGGATCTTGGATGGTAATGGGCAGGGAGTGATGTGGATGAAAAAACTGGAAGAAATAAGAGAAAGCAAGGGATCAGGGCAGAGCCAAACGGGTAATCCTGTTTAAAGGAATCTAACGAATAAAATTTTCAAATCGGTCTAAATGAATTTGATGGTAAGAGAAAACGGAAGCCCGGGAAGATCGCTCATTGTCTCTAGTCTAAGTGTAGTAATAATATGATTGGTAGTAGGTAAGGCGTTGCATTAGAAAATAAGTAGCGAGTAAGTTAGACTAAGGATGAAATGTAAACATATGTACAGGGAGCGGAGGCCCTCGAACCCGTAAAAGGGAGAGTTCAAATATACATACATACATACATACATTATTAGAAAATAGAATCGAATAGATCAATAAAAGCAATAAAATAAACAACATCAATGAAATCAATAAAATCCATACAATAAAAAAATTAATGAATTGAATTGACTTTATTTTTTCATTTCATTGTATTTTGTAATAAAATAAAGAAAATCAATATAAATATTCGATTTTTTAAATACAATCAAATGAATCAATAAAATCAATACATTGAATGAAATCACTAAAATCAATCAAATCAATTTATTATCAATAAAATGAACAACATCAATCAAATCAAGAAAATAAAATTTATATCGGTTTCACTGATTTCATTGATTTTATTGATTTCATTTATTTGATTAATTTTATCCGTTTTATTCGTTTTATTAATTTTATTGATTTTATCAATGAAATGAAGCAATAAATTGAATAAGATCATTAAAATCAAGATAATCAAATTATAATCAATAAAGTCAAAATTATATTGAACTTAGTGATTTTAGTCAATTCATTGATTTTATTGATTTTTTCATTGTATGGATTTTATTGATGCTTTTCATTTATTTTATTTCATTGATAATACTTTGATTTTATTGATTCGTTTCATTGTATTTTTTAATAAAATAAAGAAAAACAGTATAAATATTCGATTGTTTTATTGAAAAATACTATCAAAGGAATCAATGAAATCAATCAATTGAATGAGATTACTAAAATCGATCAAATCAATT
>CAKNXH010039838.1:0-19506 GCA_932178445.1 Andricus quercusramuli | reverse complement strand
TTCATTTGAAAAGATAATAAAAATTATTGTAGGATGACCACATAGATTATAACCTGCATATCGAAAAAGTAAACCGAACTTCTTCGCCATTTTTTTTAGAAAACATTGCGTCAATAAATTTAGTACATAAAATTTAGAATTGTTCACGAAATTATTTTATTTTTGTATAGTTTTGCAAAAACTGCAAATTTTGGTGTGTTGGTTAGCTTACCCATCCAGCTTTAAAATTCATTTTATAACACCTCACATTTAGTTTTTTTCACAAATTGTTTACAAAAACATAGAAATATTCTACTTTATTATATCAGTACTTACCCCAGACTGATTTCCGTCGTTATTACTCATTTTGAACAATATTTTAACCACCAAATTCCATTTTCACTTATCACTTTTCAAATATTTGAAAACATCACGAACGCAGGCGCTACACTATTCCCTAGTCCCTGCACGGCTTGAACTTATCTCTTTCAGAAAACTGTTTAGAAAATTCCCTGCAATCATCCGATTGGTCGAAAAACCTACTCCGCAAATCTGCTACTCTGCTAATATGTATCCATGGGACTGCGCCCTCAAACTTCAAATAGCACTGCTGTATTTTGTTTTTGAATATAGAAAATATTCAAAATGTCCTGTATTTCGGGATCTGAAGTATTGGTTGGGCTAGCTGGTGCTACCTCCCGAAACCGCAAAGGTAGCATTTTTAAATAGTAAATATTTGATGTATGAATTGATAAAAACTTATTTCAAGTATATTTTCATGTTGAAATAAGTTAATTGAAGCTAATAATGCCTCAAAATTTATATAACATACTAAAATAATAATTTTTTTATTTAAACAGTTTAACATTAAATGTGTTTTTTTTACTATATACGATGATAATCTGAATACCGTTCCAGTGTTAAATATTGTATCGTTCATACACGATTATTATTGATATAACAATACAATCTAAAAATATAAATTGAGAAAACATTAACGTTTCTGAATTAAAACTCAAAAACCAGCAGAAAGTATTTAAAAAATTATTAAATTATGTTTCCGTAACAATTCATTGCTACTCATTGAATTAGTAAGTTGGTACTACTAAGCAGATTAGTAGAATACCCTTACTAATTCATTTAGTAACCTAAATCTCACCATTTCATTTAGTAGAAAGTGATGAAATTACTAATTTAACAGTCAGATACAGCGCTACTAATTAAATTAGTAAAATTTCTACTAATTCGGATTTAGAGAGTACAGGTTCGTGTCTCAATATCTTATGCTGAACCTGTAACGTTTCTTGTACAAGATCTGGCCATAGTTCTGGCAGAGGAACACGTACAGGAACAGTCACGGGATCCCCTACAGGGTTTTTCAATAGGGTATTATATGCATTGCCTAGGCATTCTATATGTGACGTGCGCCGAAGAAAGGGGGCTTACTCTGGAAAGCGAGATTTTTCAGGACGAGCGGTTGAAGTCGACCCGATAGGCGCGACTTTTAGGAGAGAGGGAAGACCACGAAATCTTCCCTCTCCGCTTACCACTACATTCTCACGCATATAGCGGCGCTGCTCACGGACGGGGTAGAGATGAGACGCGGAGATGTAGTGGTGAGTGGTGGGAGGTGTTTCACGATTTCTCGGGTACCTATCAACTCAATTATCAGCAATAATAACGCTCGGAAATTTTTTTCGATGGTTTCATTGAAAAGAGCAACTCAAAAACTATCGAAAGGTGTAAAAACCTCGATTTCGATTTTTCCAGAGTAAGCCCCCTTTCTTCGGCGCACGTCACATATAATCCCCAGGCATTATAAATAATGCAAGGCATGAGATAGGTAAAGTATGTAATCTTGATTTTTAATATGATAATGCAGTTGAAGGAGAGCACGATGGAATGACATGTTGATTGACACTGAACATTGTTTTTTACGAATAATCACTTATTTATTTGACACTTTATTTTGCAAAAACATTTTTAAAACCTTGTCCCACTGCAAAGTCTTGAATAGTATCATCAATTTTTAATTTACAATTTTCAACAGATTTTGACGTTTTTTTAAAAATAAAAGCTTATTAAATTTTAAAGAGATTCGTGACAGTCTTTAATTATTTCTCGAAAACTAATGGCGATCCCATTTTTATATTCGCATGGCAACATTCACAATGTTTAAACATTTGTTTTTAAAATATCCAAACATTTATTAATTTTTGTTCAAAAAAGATGTTTTTAAACTGCATCTTATTATGAATGATTAAAAAATATATATCTTTATATCTTTAAAATCACCAAAGTAATGTAGGTTTAAAAGAGGAGAAATGTCTCAGATGGAGAATATTTTTTATACACTTTGTTTGGTCTCTTCTGTGCATTATATATTTTTCCTAGACAATCTGTATAATAAAAAGTCGGTACCGGTAAAAAAATTATGGGTACCGACAAATTTTTTTTCACCAGTTTTTTGAAAAGCATATGTTCAGGGTGGAGTCTAGGCTGTGGATGCCGGCAGTCTGGATAAATAACCATTTATTTGTTTAAATTACAAGAATTTTTAAAAACGAATATAAAATGTAAAAAAATCGTCAAAGTAGACGCCAATTGGCTAAAAAAGGGTTTCGTAGCCTATGAAAACATTAATTAAGTCACTTTCCCTACTTCACTTACTTCCTCTTCACCCTAGGGCACGGGGTAAAGTTGGCTCTGGTAGATGAGAAGTCGGCTAGGGTACAGGGTAAAATCGGAAGGGTATGGGGTCAAATTATCTAGGGTATGGGATAAGACGGGCAGGATACGGGGTAAAGTTGACTAGGGTACAGAGCCAAGTCGGCTAGGGTACGAGGTGGAGTCGGCTAGGGTACGGGGTAAGTCAATTAGGGTACGCAGTAAAGTCGAGTAGGGTACGGGGTAAATTCGACTCTTTGGTGCGGTGTTAAGTCGGCTAGAGTGCAGGGTAAAGTCAATTAGGATACGATGTAGAGTCGACTAGGTTACGGGGTAAAGTCGACTATGGTACGGTGTTAAGTCGGTTGGCTAGGGTTTGGGTTAAAGTAAGATGGAGTACGAAGTGATGTCGGGTAGGGTACGGGGTAACGTCAGGCATGGAATCAGCCGTCTTGCTAGTTCACGGTATAGAATAAAAAACATTGGATCAGGTTAAGGGTGTAACTGAAATTATTTCTGGGACTAATCACAGAAGAAAAAATCACAGATACATTGCAAAGGGTGAGGGGTATGACCCCTACGAGACGTTGGAAAGGGTTAGGGGTTCAACCAAGATATTTGAGTGACCAGTCACGGGGGTGCCCTTTTGCCCCTCAGGAAACGTTGAACAGGGGTACGTGTTTGACAAGCATAATTCATGTGACCATCCACAGGAATGCATTGCTTCGAACCCCTATAAGACGCTGAAAAGGATTAGGCGTAAAATACCTAGATGTAAATATGTTAAACAACATTTTTCTATGATCAGCCACAAGCGTGCCTTCCCGGCCCTCACGAAACGTTGGAAAAGGGAAAGGGAAATTATATTATTCCTGGGATTAGTCATGCCGGTGCCTTCACGGCCCCAACGAGATATTGAAAAGGGGAAGGTATTTGACCTACATTATTCCTCTGACCTAGTCATAGGGTTACCTTCCCGCCCCCATGAGACGTTTACTAGGGGTGGGGGTTTGACCAAAATTATTTATGTGACCACTCACAATGGTGCCTTCCCGCCCTCCACGAGACGCTGGAAAGGGGTAGGGGGTTGACTAACAACATTCCTGTGACCAGTCACGGGGGTGCGTTCCCGCCCTTCACGAAATATTGGAAAGCAGTAGGGGGTTGCCCAACATTATTCCTATGACCAGTCATGGGGGTGCCTGTCTACCCCCCAGGAGATGTTGGAAAGGGAAAGGCACGCGACCCACATTATTTTTATCATCAGTCACGTCGGTAACTTCCCGCCTACCCACGATATGTTGGAAAGGAGAAGGTATATGACCTACATTCCTTCTGTGACCATTAACAGAGGCGCCTTCCCGCCCCCCACGAGATGTTGGAAAGGGGTAGGGGGTTGACCAACATTCATCCTGTGACCAGTCACGGGGGTGGCTTACGCCCACCGCGATATGTTGAAAAGGGTAAGGTACGCGACCTACATTATTTCTGTGATCAATCACAGAGGTGCCTCCCCCACGAGCGATGCAAAGGGTTAGGGGGTTTACCAACATTATTCCTGTGACCAGCCTCTCTCCCCCCTACTCCAACTAGACGTTGGAATGGGGTATGGGGTTTGAATAACATTAATCATGTGACCAGACACAGGGGTGCCTTCCCGCCCCCCACGAGTCGTCAGTCGTAATGCTTGATTTGCTAATCAATGATAAAGTGTGATATATACATGACCTCACTCTAAAATGGTTGAAATATGCGTTTTAAAAAAACCGGTTGAAAGAGTTCGTTTTTTACTATACTTAATTATTACCTAGCCCTAAGCCCTGGTAAAACTAGTTTGGACCCAGAAAGGAGAAGATTAATTAAATGCACACAATTTAACCCTAAAATCTGTCGTTTATTCAATTTAAAGTAGAATCTATAACGAATTTGGTACAAATTATCAGTCGTTGCAGTTACAATCTACTCAGCCTTGATACCATTGATCACACTTGAATAGGCTTAATGTAATTTCGTGAGATACAATGTTACCCATGAATAAGCACAGTTGGTTATAATTTATCAAGTATACTGTCACGCACGAATGAGCTTCGTAATCACAGTCACATATATTCTAAAGAGTATTCGTTCTCACATTAATACTGAGGTCGTACGTTTTTCGTTGTCTCACGGAAAATATAAACTTAAATTATTTATACGGTAGCTAGCATTCAGTATGCGCTGTTCTGTATCGCCAAAAAACCTATCGTTGGAGCCTGATTCAGCGTACCCGAATTTATAAATGGAAGAAGAAAAAGGCTGGATCCTATGATGGCATATGCCCAGAATACAAGGTATCAAAAAGAGGTGTCGGAAGCCTGGTGCAGCGTGCCCGGGCAAATAATAATAAGTAGAAAATATCTAGGGGTGTCGTGCACCCAGAACAAAAACCGTGAAAAATAGAAATGTCTGGAGCCTAGAATGACGTACGCAGTATTAGTACAAAAATAATCAACAGGTAAATAAAATACAGATGCAATCATGGAGCCGGTGTGGCGTACCCGAGAGATCAGAAAAGGTAAAAAAGAGATTCAGGAGCCAGGTTCAGCGTACCCTGATAAAGCAAAAATGATTTCCAGAGCCTATGGCAGCTTACCTGGTCAGCCAAAAAGAACGAATATTGATCCTTCCTGAGCTAATAGCTGTTCGGTTGGATCATCCGGCAGTCGACTTCGGCTACGCGTAGTCGACTCGAGAGTCCCAACTTTGGATCTCTCCTCCCTTCTTATACGCCTTCCGGTTGAGGTAGGTCGCGGGAGAACCGACTCTACGCTTCCTGGTGTTGTTGCACGGAACTATTCTCGCCTGTCGGATGGCTACCGCTGTATCGGGTTTCTCCTGCGTGCTCGTATAGCCTGCTCTCAGGCGCTGATCATAGTGACCGTTTCACGGTAAAAAATTATCGGTATCTTTAATTTTCTTTACTGGTACTAACAGTGTATACACTTCGAAATTGATAACCTAAATAATACTCCGAGAAATGGCCTCTTGTGTCAAAAGGAGCCAAATAATTATATTCATATTAGTAATCTAGTCTCTGGTCATTCACTCAACTTAAAGTATTAATTATATTTGGCACCTTTTGCACACTCATTTTACTTCACAGCTCGAAAAACTTTGGTCGGTTTCAAAAGAAAACAAACTCGCATCAATTGGTAGACATACAGATTACAGGTCTGGCACTTATGGTGGTGTTGTTTCTGTAAGATTAAAAAATGTTTCCAATGGCAGTTCAGTCTCTTTATTATTGCCATCCTGCGGATAGGTTTTTTCTTCAATGTGTGAAGTCGCCCAAATAATTAAATGATTTCAAAACCGGGTTAACCTACTGATGACGTCATCTCTTACAAAGCAACTATTTAGTATGCTTGTTGTGCTCTCAAAAGTGTTAAAAACAATTCCAGTCACAATATTTAAAGACAAATAAAATTGATCACAGACCACCAGTTTGGGTTTAGACAACAGGGTGACACAATAAATCAGCTTTACACAGAATAGTAAAAAATAAGGGAAACAAAAAATAAATAACGACTAACGTGCCACTAAGTATACGATGTAGATGAAAATTATTGTCAGTATAATCATCATTTAATCCTAGGTTTTGATTGATTTTAACGGAATTTTAAAGGGTTTCTTTAGCCTTGAGTCTTTGGAGAAAATGGGATCGACTTCTCTGAAAGAAAATGGGGTTAACTTCAGCAGGCCCAGGATTTTCGAAGTCCCTATGTAAACAGTCTGTTCGTTAATGTTTTATTGAAAAATAAATTTTCAGGAAAAAAGGTGTCATAAGCAATTCATAGTTTTGATCTAAGGAAAAATATTTGTTCGTCCCTAATTTATCTTCTGTTTAAAATAATTGGTTTTCACCCTTTAAACATGAGTAAATTGAAATTTAATTATTGCATAACTACGCAAATAAGAGTACTTATAATGAGTCTCTTATTTATAATTTAAAGTAAACTCATACCTTACTACAAGGCCCCCCCCCCGCTATTTGGCCATCTTTTTGCTTGACTGACATGAAAGAACTGCCTCGTTGCTGGGTCAATCAGACCCGAGGATGGCCTTATAGCGATGTATGAGTGTAATACAAATGTTATCACGTATCGAAATAAGAAGTTTCCAAGTACATTATATCTGTGATAAAATAAAGCCGTGTCTAGATTCACCAAAATTTGGTGAGCGTAGAGCAATTAATATTTTCGGCATGCCTAGACGTTAGACACGCCAAAAAAATCAGTGATCAAGATAGTGGAAACTCGTTCCCATTCATTATATCAAGATAATATATCCTTTTAAAAATGTAAATAATTTAAATATAGAAGGATATTGTTTTCGTAACTGATGTGAATTGAATGCGGGTCAGAGGAGATTTAATTTGATAGAACTTCAAGTGAGAAGTTTTATTATAGTGTCTGAGTTTGCGATAACGAGGCGCAATTGAGCGCGAAGCTCGAGTCGAATACGAGTTTGCAAAACGCCAGGCTAAAACTCACGCGTGGGTGAAAAGACAGAATTTGCTTTCTAGGTACACAATATACTATTTTCTTATATCCGTCTTTCAAGTGAAAGCTGCCCATAAAAATATTGTCAAACGTGATGAATTTTTTTTATAATATAAATAAACCAATTCTGATACTATTTGTGGTTTATTAAATTATATTAATTGAAATTTAAATTACGCATGATTTATAAAAATTCTAACTTTATCTTAAACAAAATTGATATTTCGAAAAAACTGAAACATTGGTTTAAGTGACGATAACAAAACATTATATCCATTGAATCTTATTGCACTATATGCTCGGCATCACGCTAGTCGTCTCATGAAATGTCTAAAATAGTTAGACAGACATTGAAACTCTAATTTATTACACTGTCTATAGACGCTTGAGCACTTCATGAAATGCGGCTAAAAATTCCAGATACATAGTGTAATTGGAGATTATTATACTATCCACTAGCGCTTAATAAAATTTCTAGAAATTTCATGAAACGTCTAATAATACTGCGAGTTGCCTTACACTGTACGCCAGTTCTTATTTTAGATCTGTCAAAAGCATTTTCAATGTAAGTTGTGTCAAAAAATGGTTCAAGAAGATTTTGCAGACCTTTTCAAAAGGTATAATTTTATTTGTAATATTGATTTGTATGTCGTTGTGTGACTGATAATTAGAATATTTTATTTTTCAAAAGCAGTTCCGAGGTTCAAAAAGAAAAATTCAAAAGAAGTTATTTTTTACCTACACGTATCACTATTCCCCACGTTAAAAATTTCTTATTTAGGTATTCAGCCAATTGTATTTATTCACTTTTAATTATTGATTTCAGATATTATCAATTTCACGTTTCAATATTTAAATTAGATCATATTACATTTTTTAGACGAATACATCGATTTGAACCTTATACATTTTGAATTTTTGGGTTAGGTTTGCCATGCCATGCCATGCACTAGACAAATGGGTCTATCAGTAGAGCAATTGGTAATTTCTAGAAATAACCTCGAGAAATTGTATTTTTGACACATTTAATTCCTTAGTGAAGTGTGCTAAAGCTCAATTCAATTTGAGCATTTTTTTTTAAATGCAGCAACAGATTTAAATTGTCTCAAATTTGTGAAAATTCGGTATTTTTCAAAATAATAAAGATCTCCCTTTCCCTTTTTGATTCTTGACACGAGTTTCTAAAGTTTTCTACAAAAAGTTTCCCAGGTATTTGTGAATATTTTGAACCGTTTCTTAAATATTTCCGAAAATTCTCCTTATTACCTAAAATTTGGTTTTAAATTGCTTTTTTGGAAAATTGTATAATACACACAGACACACACACGTATATGTATAATTAAAAAAAAAGTTAAACAACCACCACAGGGCACCACTAAGAGAAACTGCCATCTAAAAAGAAAATGTCAATAGCCCCCAGTAGAACCGCGGTAAAATACACCTATGGCCACGTCTCACATCCGTGAGAAGGGTGGTCATAGGGCACGACGAAATCACAACGACAATCGGCGAAACCCTCGTGTGTCTTGAGGACACGAAGCGACCCAAGGATGACAGCTTTCTGCATCCATCTCGCAAGTGCCTTGGCATATTTTTGGCACGCGGGTATGGCTTTAAGGTTACGAACCAGTGATAATTTAGCACCTCTGAGAGCACCTATCACAAGGAAAATTACTCGTACCGAATATTTTGGGTACAGTCGTTGCAGCTCTCTTTTAAGGTCTCGATACCTCTCCTCTTTTTCTTTCTCCTTTGCAGTGATGTTGTATTCTGACGGAGCCGAGAATTCGATCACGAATATCGTTCGTTTCTCGAAGTCTTGGAGAACAATGTCAGGCCTCGAGTGCACAACGGTGACTGCTGCCCGAAAATCGTAGTTCCAGAAAATCTGGCACTTCTCGTTTCGGACAATTGACTCTAAATACCTTGGAGCGTTCGGCAGGGCAGGGTCGCGACCAACACCGTAAGAGCGACAAAGGTGGTAATAAAGTACTCTTAGGGCCGCATTATGTCTATAGATATACGTTGTTCCTGCGTGGGTCGGACACCCCGATAGTATGTGTTCTAGGTACTCAGCGTGTGCATTACACGCTCTGCACCTATCACTGGGAACTTCTTGACATAAAATGCGGGCGCGGTATGCTAAGGTGGAGATTACACCGTCCTGGCATGCGAAAATGAAGCCCTCTGTACCTGAATTGAGCCCTGGTGATTTGAGGAAAGCAAAAGTTTGCTCCTTTGACAAGGACTGTTTTTCTACATTTCTGTGAAAGTTTCCGTGCATATGCTTGTCGAGTAGCTCTTGGTGAAATTTTCTAACCTCTGCTTTCTTTACTTCGGCTTTTAGACGTGAAGCATCTAGATGGAGTAATGCACTTTCCTCACTTCTGATGTTGAAATTCAGGCCAAGGGCCTCGGCAGCTTGCTCCGCGGCTTTGTAAAGGAAAGCTCCTTCGCCAATCATCTCGTGGTTTCTGACCATCTTTAGGAGAGGATCTCTGCCATTCGCAACGATGTAAGCTGTACTTAAAACAATTCGGTTATGAAGACATTGGAGATTCAGAAGTCCGCGTCCGCCTTGACGGCGTGAAATGTATAATCGCGGATCTGACGAATTGATATGCAAGCTTTTATGCATATGCATGATCTTACGCTTTAAGGGCCTATCAAGGGCCTTAAGCTCGTCCTTCGTCCATTGAACCACTATCGGGGTGTCCGACCCACGCAGGAACAACGTATATCTATAGACATAATGCGGCTCTAAGAGTACTTTATTACCACCTTTGTCGCCCTGCCGAACGCTCCAAGGGATATAGAGTCAATTGTCCGAAACGAGAAGTGCCAGATTTTCTGGAACTACGATTTTCGGGCAGCAGTCTCCGTTGCGCACTCGAGGCCTGACATTGTTCTCCAAGACTTCGAGAAACGAACGATATTCGTGATCGAATTCTCGGCTCCGTCCGAATACAAAATCACTGCAAAGGAGAAAGAAAAGGAAGACAGGTATCAAGACCTTAAGAGAGAGCTGCAACGACTGTACCCAAAGTATTCGGTGCGACTAATTGTCCTTGTGATAGGTGCTCTCGGAGGTGCGAAAACATCACTGGTTCGTAACCCTAAAGCCATACCCGCGTGCCAAAAATATGCCACGGCACTTGCGAGATGGATGCAGAAAACTGTCATTCTTGGGTCGCTTCGTGTCCTCAAGGCACACGAGGGTTTCACCAGCCTGTCGTTGTGATTTCGTCGTACCCTGTGACCACCCATCTTACGGTTGTAAGACGTGGCCATAGGTGTGATTTACCGCGTTTCTACTGGGGCTATTGACATTTTTTAGATGGCGGTTGCTCTTAGTGGAACCCTGCCTTGTTTGTTTAACTATTTTTTTGAATTATATATATATTAGGGGGGGTCAAAAAAAACTTTTAATTTTTTTTTCCTTAGATACCATGAAAATATGGTCAGAAATGACGAAAAAAGAAATCTGGTGAAGCTTGAGCTCTGAATATTAATATTAAGAGGTGGCGATTTGTGATTTTTGATTTCCCATTTAAATAACACAGGAATTTAACAAAAAAATTTCGATTCTTAATGCGTTTGAACGAATAACTGTCTAGTGAAAACAAAAACTTATTCTTGTAGAGAATTTAACGATCTACAAAAAATGTCTGATATGATTTTTTGCTAAGTCGACTCATTCAAAAGTTATGGCAGATTGAAAAGTAAAAAAATACTGTTTCATTAAAGTTCCATCAGACCTCTGATCTCAAAGAGCTCAAAAGCATTGAACAGCTTTATTTTTGAGATCAGAAAGCTCAAAATAACATAAAAATTGAATTTCTGAGCTCGAAGAGCTCAAAAACATCGCAACCAGCGGCTAAATTGCAAACTTTCAATGACTGAAATTAGCGGGAAGTTGCAGGGATGGCCTTTAGGTCAACCGTTTTGCAAATTTTTTTTCAAGTCATTATTCAGGTAAAGTTCAGATTTTTTTTTAAAATTAAGTTTCATAAAATTGGTTTTTCTTACGATATTTTGTAAAAATGTTATTGTTTTACCAAAAACATTTGATTAGTTTTACGAAAAATAAGATATTTCATATTTTTGAGCCATTATTTTGTGATAGAATATAAAAAATTGTAAAAATTATCTTTTACGATTTAGAGTTGGACTTTAACCTCGAATAACTTTTGAAAGAGTCGACTAAGCAAAAAATCATATCTGACATTTTTCGTAGATTATTAAATTCTCTACAAGAGTAAGTTTTCGTTTTGACTTAGACAATTATTCGTTCAAACGCATCAAAAATCGAAAAAAAATATAAAAAAATGCCTGCGTTATTTAAATGGGAAATCAAAAATCACAAATCGTTACCTCTTAATGTTAATATTAAGAGCTCAAGCTTCACCAGAATTTTTTTTTTCGTCATTTCTGTCAATATTTTCATGGTATCTAAAGGGTTCAATGGTTTTGAGCTCTTTGAGATCAAAAGTCTGATGGAAGTTTAATGAAAAAGTATTTTTTTAATTTTCAATCTGCCATAACTTTTGAATGAGTCGACTTAGCGAAAAATCATATCAGACATTTTTTGTAGATCATTAAATTCTCTACAAGAATAAGTTTTTATTCTCACTAGACAATTAGTCGTTCAAACGCATTAGGAATCGAAAATTAAAAAAAAAAAATTCCTGTGTTATTTAAATGGGAAATCAAAAATCACAAATCGCCACCTCTTAATATTGATATTCAGAGCTCAAGATTCACCAGATTTCTTTTTTCGTCATTTCTGACCATATTTTCATGGTACCTAAGGAAAAAAAATTTAAAGTTTTTTTTGGCCCACCCTAATATATATATATATATATATATATATCGGTTTCGATTCCTTTGGTCACAAACGTCTTAAACGGTGACTCTGGGATACCGGGCGACCTTTCAGAGTATGCAGCCTTATCCTTGCACGCAGGGCTCTACAAGGATGGACGAACCCTTTCCCTAGCTGCTCGTGGGAACAACAATGAAAACACCAAAATGTTGTAGATGCGGTTCAAAATGATCGAACGCGCAGAGCACCCGACAATGGGTCGGCAAACAATGCCTTCATCCTAGAGTTCGGGGTTCTGATAATAATTCAGATGGAAACACGGCGACGAACCGGCGAAACGCCCACATTGAGTCGACGGATCAACTTAAGAATGACGTGCTAGACTACTTGATCAAGCTGCAGGCGAAGATGAGGAAGCGACATTAAGACCAACCGCAGAAAACAGGCACCTTCTGAGAGATGATCGCGATTTCAGTAGAAGGGAGAACATTAACATGCAAGTTCCTCCTAAGCCCCAAGATCTGGCTGAAATGGATGCCTCCCTTCGTGGAGATATCTCGCAAGAGTCCGACCTCTGGACCATCAGTTGCTCAGTTTGTGGTGCTGCAAGAACTTTGGCTGACTCAAATCGAAGGCTAAAACCGACGATGGATCAAAAGACCAAAAGACGCTTGCATCAACTGAACGATAAGATTGGATGGGCAAGACAGATTGCGTCCCGTGTTTAATTGTTGACAAAATACGGCTGTTATCTGGCGCAAGGAGGAGAATACAGAAGAGGGAGAGATGGATCAGGGGGAATCAACAGTTTTTCGCTGACTCATCGCGCCTCTTCAGCGATCTCCCTGTCTCTGTAAAAAATCCAACCAAGCCCAGGGAGGTAGAGACTTTTTATATAGGTGTACAAGATCCCAAAAACTTTATATATATATATAGTGATATAGTGTAGCTACGTCGCGATGAGGTCAAAAGTTTTGAAGTTGAAGAATTAAAAAAAAATTTTTCAAGATACAAAGTTTGGATCTTATTTACCAATTTAGAAATGTTAAAAATTGTTTTTCGATATATGAATATAAAAACCAAGAACTTTATAATAGAGGCAACGACTGAGTGATGAAAATAAGGAGGGTTGTGAAAAGAATAAACGTCACTAACATTCATATCTAGTCGAATTCACACGGGAAAAGTTTGAAAAAACAAAGAAAATGAATGTCGAAAGAGCCAAACCTTTTTTAAGGCCCACGGAACTCATTATTATCTTAAATTTCATCTCTTCTTAATCATTTGAGCCTAATTTGGACGATTTTGGTTGTACCGGTGCGGTGCTACTAATTATCTCAATAAGTGAGATAGTTAAGAGTACATTTAAATAAATAAATAATGTCTTTATTGTCAGGATTGAATCTTATTATTGTTTGATGTTATTCTATGTGTACAATATTTTTAAAAAGTTCACAAATGTCATGATTGCAACGATTGTCATTTTCACCATACGTTACTCTTGTGCTCTCCTTATACAAATATATTGTATTTGAAAAAAAGATTTTGTACTTTGCATTTAAATTATGCCGAAAATATATTCCTTGTATATTTTTCCGCACACCACTAGAAACAAATATTTTTGGAAAGAGTTCCTATAACTCGAAAATCGATTGTTTGGGCCCAATATTATCGTTAAAAAAGTACTTTCTCCAACTGCAAAGTAACGAATTTGAAATCGAGTTCTACTTTATTGTTAATGGAAAGGACAGAAATGAAATTTGTCTTATTTTAGACGCAAGTTTCGAGAGTCCTCCTTATCTTTTTGTTGACTACCCCGTGGCGCTTTGTTAAACTCATTTTTCAAAAGTCCTGAACGTTGTCGTCAGACACTAACTGAATACGAGAAATGAAAGCAGAGCAGGAGCTGCATGTACAACGGAGAACTCGCACGTAATAATAAATCAATAGCTTCCAGTGGGGTGCCCTATTGTAGAGGGTGTTTCGAAAGTAACCGACTCTCAGGGCATTGCCATTCCTGACAAGGGGATAGAAGTAGGGGGAATTCCGAGGAGAGTTCGGTGGTTTCATTCTGATCGTAATTTTCAGACACTGGTTGCAGCTCTTCCCTTACAACGGCACCTGTGCTTATAGAAATACAGAAGTCTCACCTTTCCTGGTCATTTCGTTTGAAAATGTTAGTCACGTCACTTCCGTTCAGTTTTAGAACAAAATGATATTTACAGAGAGTGGAAAATTTAAAATACCTAGTATATAAAAACTGATATTTTTTAATAAAGAAAAAAGAAAAAATTATATTTTTGTAACCTTCCTTAATTTTAATGATAGTACCAGTTTTCGTACTAGGTGAATTTAAAAAATAGTGTATCCACCCCCTGCAACATTGTAAGTTTAAATTAATGTATGCAATAAATGACTCACTTCATTTAAATCCCAAAATTGTAAACTGTTATTAAACATAAAATGAAAGGATATTCAAAGCTTAATCCAGACATTGTTCAGTGAGCACGCACTTAAAATTTATATGTTAAAATGTGCATGAAGTAATAGCAGCAGTGTTGTGTTCCAGAGGCTTAAGGTTTTAAGGAATGAAGAAATAATTCTAGTATGCAATAGCACCTTAAATAAACATACTGATTCATGATTCTCAGGGTTCAGGATTCGGTATGAAAATGTGTCTGTGTGATAATGTTGCCAGTAATTCACCTGTAGGCAAGTTTTTCAGCCCATAAGTTTTTTCTTGCGCAGGGAAGATCGTTACATTTCCGAGAAGCTTTCTTCGTGAGTCATAAAAAACTTGTATGTGGGTACCTCGATAAAAATATTTGGTCTTGATTTTGTCTTGGGTAAAGACTAATCGAAGACAATTTCAAATTATTCTGTATGTCTAGCTCGTGAGATGGAATCAGAACATTTTTGATGTCTTAAGACGAATATTTTCGACTTGAAGACAAAAATGTATGTCTTGAGGCAAGATTATTTTACTTGAAAAGAACCTGAGATATAGTTTTTAACTCGAAGATAAAGGCCCAAGACTCCCATGGCATCCGAGGGTCATACTTATCTGCTTTATATTTTAGAGAATGTTTATATTATTTATCTTCATGGCATTCATTTTTAATGCATTAATGAGTTTGTTTACCTGCAATTGGATGCTTTGGATGGCAAATCTAAAACTGCTGTCTATTTTGGCTATGTCCTACAGTTCACTAGATACTTGTAGAAAATTACAGTTTTAACCTTTTTTGGAAAATTTTATACGCCTATGGTTGCTGAGATCGACAGATTCCGATTTTTAAAATTTGAAATTCAGTTATTATGAAATTACAAGTTTGAACAATTGTAAAATTTTAATCCTTGACAGATGTCAGCTGTTTGGTTCCAAACTATCTACCTGTTTCCTGAAAATTGCAGGCCCTGCCGTTGGTGAAAAAACCAAGTCTTGTGACATGGAGGCACAACTACAGCCATAAATGCAAGAGAAGTCTGCATACCTACAATATCTAACTAGTGAAATAGAACCAGACGTCATGGTCTTGAAGACATATTCAAGACATATTAAAGACATATTGAAGAGATTCACGACAAAATCAAGACCAAATATTTTTACCTGGACGTACATAGGAAATGAATTGATAATTTGTGAAATATATTGTAATTTTGAGATAATGCTTTAATGTGAATATAAAAAAATGATACGAAACATTGAATTCGGTTTTTGATGCCAATATTTTGGAACTGAAGTGTATGCCAAATGCTATTTTATGATGAGATATTAATCGCAAAATATTTTTAAGTAGATAAGGGGTTTGGTTTCAGAAAAATGTGAGGCAAAGTTCATGATCGAATCTGCTCGATCGAATGAGAATCGTGACATTAAGTGCCATATATTGTACGCTATATTGAGTCTGATATTTTAAATTCTCAAAATCTTACCTCAAGTTAGTTGCCAGCGACCCAAAAAACCCGTAAGGTCAGACCATTTGAATGATCTATAATTGAATTTCAGCAAAACTGAAATATTATTTTGTTACAGAACCCTTTATATTGAATCAGCCATTTTTAGATTCGAAAATCTAATCGCAAGATTTGTTATTAGTGACACACACAAAAATCAAAGATATGAAAAAGGTTAAGATCAAATCTAGTTCTGGTTCAATAAGGTTTCAGTCGCCAACTTCCTAATGCGACAAGTGTTTAGATAAACCGCTTTTTGACCTGTTTGAGATGTTCAGTGTATCTTGCGTTCAAATTCCCTGTAGCCGGAATCACAATAGGATGAATAGATGCATGTTTTTCATTCCACCATATTGTCTTTACTTCAGCTTTAGCTCGGTTATAATCCCTCTGGATAGTTCTTTCCCAGTATAATATATAGGTTTTGTTTCCTAAGACGGGCACTGGAATGTATCTATAAAAAAGCATTCATTCTGTTAAGAGGCCTAGATTTGGGGAAAGTTGTTAATGTCTAATTATCGCTACATCATTTTGTCTGTTTTTTTCTCTTAGACATTATGCGACAGCCATCAATAATCTGCTAGATGGATTCATTATTATTTCCACACAATCGGTATCTGTGAACCTCGTCGTGATGTAACACGTGTTTGCGATAGTTTCTAGCGTTTATAACCGTGTCCTGAATTGCTATCGTAAATCCGTCCATTTTTGAAAGCAGGACGCCTTTTTCAGTGAAATATTGTATGCATCTCTGTTCACTTCACGATGTTCCAACATTTTAGTATGGTTGCCGTGGATAGCTTTTTGTCTCCATTGCGTTCCTAATTCCTCTATGGTTTCTGCCATAATGTTCAAAGCCTTCACTGAGGACAAGTTCAAGGGAGTGTAATCGATGTCCGCTTCACAGATGGTATTGTGAAGCATTACATCTCGCCCTCTACTGAAATGGTCTCGCAACTGTATACCTTGTGATCTACACAGTTGCTTGGCACCTGCAAAGCCCTTGTGCCCTCAATCTTGTATTAGAACTATCCTTCCAGTCGCCAAATTAATGTTGTGCATTCGATGATTGGCCATTTCAACGTGGATGTTGAATCCGTGAAGAAGGTAGTTTATCCTTTTCAGGCCGGTTTTTGACTATTTGATGAGCCTGAAGGAGTAGTTGAAGAGAGGAATGACATACGTGTTAATAACCCCGATTTTATTGGCCAAGTTAAGAGAACTCTTTAGAAACAATCTGAGTCTTGTAGTGAAGGCAATCATTAGGCTTTTCTCAACTATCGCATGCTGAATACCCTTGGACTCAAGAATACCCAGATATTTAAATATGAATTACCCTCAGTCATTGCCTTGGTATGATCCTGATTCTCGTTATCCAATTCTGCGCTCCGTAATTCTCTACTAAATAAATGCACTGTTCTGAATTTATCTAGTCAAGCTCTATGTGGATGGAATTGGAAAACTGCTTTTTGACATGGACCACTTGCTGCAGCTCTTGGTTTGAACTAGTGTATAGCTTCAGCTTCAGGACATCGATGTACAGAAGATGGCTCAATTGATGGCCATCCTTGTTATCATGTACTATAAATCCATGAGTCATGCTACTTGGTGTTATGCTCAATGAATTAAACGCTAAAGAGAACCATAATGCACTAAAGGAGTCTCCTTGAAAGCTATTGCAGTCGTAATGCATATTAATCTAGTTATCCTTGGTTATTCATGATCAAAATACTGAATTCTTCTTCCCTAAAGTCATGTGGTAGCGAAGGGAACGCTTGCTTGTAGTAAATATATGCCATGTGCAAGTTTCTTTGATGTTTTTTAGCTTGCATCATGGCTACAGCATCAATAGTGACCAGATCTCAACTGCCCCTAGAGTTTTTGCAATATCCTTCTTGTTATTATATTACGATATTATTCTTGCCACAATGAGAGTAAACCTTATCTGCAATTACAGCTGCGAGGCACTCATATATCGTTGGAAAGCAAGCTGTTGTTTTAATTTCAGATGGATTTTGAGCGTCTGGTTTTGTAGGCCTCATATACGTGTTCCCTTTGGGCATTAAGCCTGACATTAGATCTGGATGTTCAATGATCTTTTGAAAACACCTTGCCAACGTAGAATGCACAGTCGTCATCCAGGCAACACAATCTTGCGCAGGAAGCTGTCTCTAGCATTTCCGATGACTCTATCGTAATTATGTACCAGTGACATTAATGGAACAATTGTTTAAATAGGATCTAGGCAAAAAATATATTAGCTTCATATCGTTATATAAAAACAATCAAATTTTAAGATTGTCTATTCTCTATATTGCAATAAAGATTTCAATGACTATATATAAGCAGGTTAAACATCCACAGCAGGGTCCCGCTGGGAACAACTGCTATCTATGAACAATTTCACCAGCTCCAGGTAGAACCGTGGTAAATCCCTTGTGTGTCAAACATGCCTTAGCATGTTTTTGGCACGCGGATATGGTATATATATATATATATATATATATATATATATATATATACCAACGGTTGATCATAAGATCAAAAGAAGAATGCATCAACTCAGCACAAAGATAGGCTGGGCTAGACAGTACGCGTCCCGCATTCAGTGTGTGATTGACTACATAACATCTGGCAGGAATTTCACTGCCAAGGTTCGACGGTTCGCGCGCGAACTGCGGATCCGTCATCACACAATCAACAAATCAAAGCTAATGAACATCAGACAGCATATTGTTGACGGAATACAAGTACTATCTAACGCTAGAAGAAGTCTAGAGCGGAAAGAGAGGTGGATCAGAGAAAATCAACAGTTTTTGACCGACCCATCTCGACTCTTCCAAAACCCCCCAGTTACTGTCGTCCACCTGCCCACACTAGAGGAGGTCGAGGCATTTCGGAGAGAATTCTACGAAGCCCAGCATCCACTGAAAGAAAACTCAAAGAATTAAATAGCTTCAAGGAGCTGTGCAATGCCCTCATAACACCTGAGGAAGAATGCCCACCTATCACTACCGAGGAGGTGAAAAACGTATTAAAAGGCCAATAACTTGTCTGAACACACTGTATAAGATCTTCACAGCCATCCTAAATGATAGGATTCTTCGGACAATTGAACCTGTGTGGCGAGAGATGTATGAACAACGTGGCTCGAAGAAAGGAAAGTCTGTTGGAAAGCTTAAAGGTTCAGGGTTTCAGGGCGATACCATGAGCCCTCTCCTCTTTTGCCTCACATTATTGCCACTATCTCTCGCACTTCGCCATTCCGAAGGGTACCTCTGCGGCAAACCTGGAAATCGAAAGCATAAGGTAACTCATGTATTTTACATGGATGATCTTAAGCTCTATGCCAGAAATCAAGAGAAACTACATCTAGCTCTAAAAATGGTCACAGAGTACACTCAAGAGATTAGAATGGAGTTCGGGTTAGAGAAATGCGCCAAGGTTAATTTGAAGAAAGGAAAACTTAACGGCATCCCCGAAGATCCTAAACTCGTTGACAGAAGCGCTATACGACACCTTTGCGCTGGAGAGACC
>CAKNXH010039836.1:0-15306 GCA_932178445.1 Andricus quercusramuli | reverse complement strand
GAGAAAAATTTTATGAAATTTATATTTTTCAAATTATTATAGAAGAGGACTTAGAAAATTTGGCTGAAATTCATATTTTTCATTTGAACATAGAGAAGAAATGAGAAAAATTTTTATGAAATTTATATTTTTTTAATTATTATAGAAGAGTACTTAGAAAATTTGGCTGAAATTCATATTTTTCAATTTGACATATAAATAGCTTTGACAAACAAATTTACTGAAATTGATATTTTTTATTTTTAATAATCGATTATCTCAGATTTTCGTATTGCTTTAGTTTCCAGGCCGATGCACCAAAATTTATAACGAGGTATGTTACGTCTCAGATGAGACCTACTTACCTCATCATAAAATAATTATTTCTAAAACTTACCCTAATTCCTCTTTCTTTTAATTCTAAATTTTTTACAAAATAGAATACATGGAGTGAGGAAAAAAGCAAACACGAAAGGTTGAGACAATTTAATTCAAATATGGAATTATAATTTATTACAATGAAGTTTACAAATATGTGTTTTGTGAATTTTGTCAAATTGTTGTATTGAATGATTTTGAGTTGATTTCCACAAAATAGAACTTGATCCACCCTTTAGAAGAAAAGGAAAACACTTTACTGACGAGATTTTGAATAATTTTTTTGAAAAGAAAGAAATAAAGGATAGTAATGATAAAACAAGCTTACCGAAGATCGTGTTGAGTAGTCACTTGGAACGTTTAATAATCCTGTATTTAGTAGTTTAGAGGCTAAGACGAAGTAGTTATCCGGATCATCTCATTTAACTTTTTGAAATAGGGTATTTATTTCTTCATTGAAACGTAATCCTTCCCCGTAAGGTGCGTACGCTGCTATAATAAACAGTTTTTGATTATTTAGGAGACTGAGGCTGATTATTATCGCTTCTATATTTTTAAATTGTTCGACATCGGATAGTATTATCTAATTGAATTTAATGGATTTATTGATTAGTAATGCTATTCCTCCTCCTTGTGTCGAATTTGGTCTGTTTCTTCGTATGATATTGTAATCTTTGAATTGTATTTTACGTTTGAAATTTAATTTAGTTTCACTTAATGAAGCTATATCGGGATTATTAGTCTTTAGGAAGTTTAATAAGCCACCTCTTCTACGGTTTTGTATAATTGAATTTACATTCACCGAAACCATTTTAATTTTTTTGTGTGTTGGCTATATTTTTGTTGTTTTCTGTTGTTCTGTATGATGTTAGAGAAGGAGACCCCTGGTTTAATGTAGTTGTTAATCATGCGCTCTTTAATGATCCTGCTTTTTTTAAGTGCTGGATTTTCTTTTTAATTCTATCCCTGATTTCTACTTGCGTTGGACATCCTCTGTAAGAGGCTGGATGTCCAACATTTTTACATGAGACGCAGTAAAGTTAACTTTAATCGCTTTCTTCTGAGTTACTCGGTTTTGGTAGTGCACATTCGCCCGGTTGGTGGTTTTCGCTACATTTAACGCATCTATAACTAAGCTTACAATTTGAGGCTACATGCCCTAGTCTTTGACAGTTTTTACATTGAATATTTTCCCTTTTTCTAAGTTTTTCCCATCTAACCACTTGATAATTGACAAACTTTATTTTATGAAGATTGGTACACTGACTGTCAGGAGACAATTGAACTAAGTACATCGGTTATGCTTTATTTTCTTTTTGAGATTTGGTTGTGGTGAATTTCGAGACTTTTGTAAACGTCCCATTGTCAATGTTCAGTTCTGTCAGTTCGTTTAGCAGTTCGTTCGTGTCAACATTGCTGTCTAATCCTTTTAGGAGAAACGATTGGATTTTCTTTTCTTTGGGGGTATATGAAAAATATTTGGCTTCTTTAGCTTCAAGCCTTCAAGTGCTTGTTTAGCTTGATTAAAATCATTAACATTATTCATGTACAAAGTGTGTTTGTTTCCATTTCCTTGCTTTGCATAACAATTTTCTTTGACTAATGTTTCTTTAAATAAGCTTACCGTTGCATCCTGTTTTTGTCCGAAGATCATGATCGGTGGTGGTTTTGCCTTCTTCCTGGTTGGGGCTGTACTCTGGATCTGGATCTCCTCTCCCGAGAGCAGGGTAGTTTGACCTTTTTTAGTCTCAGCTGCGCTTTGCCTGCTATTACTGCTATTGTCTGGATTGTCCTTGCTATTTCAGGGCCCGTCCTTGTCGGCTCCTGTCTGGTCACTTTTCAGATCTCTTTTCCTGAGTCTTTTCCTCCTCTTTGAGTTTTCCCGGTAAGAAGGAGTTCATTAAACTAGATAGAAATGAGTTGAAATATGGGCGATTTTTCAACTCTTTTAATCGCAACCAATGTCGTTATTGAATGTAAACACTTCAATTCATTTTACCGATTTACGTTTGTTATCGTTTCAATCCTGTTAAATCTCGCGACCAAAAATGAACACGTTTTAATTCTGACGGACTTGATTGATTTGAAGTCAAGTTGATTCTGTTCAATCGGGTAATGGAAATTTTAATTTTGAAGACAATTCAATTTCGTTTGGCGAGTCGAATTGTAATAGAAACTAATTCAATTAAATTACATTGGATGATCTTAGAAGTTGAAGTCATTTTATTATCATCCGATGAGTGGATTTGTGGAACAAATTAATTACTTTGAGTGTCGCAAGGTGACCTCGAAAGTTGAAATCAATTTAATGTGTTAGGTCGAAATAAGATTTAAGAATAACCAATTATGCTGTTTCTCGTCTTAAAATGAAATCAACTCAATTCGTTTTAATGAGAAAAGTTTGAATTTCAACCAATTGTTTTGCAAATTTTTTCCAAATAATGTAGATAAATTCCCTTAAATAATGCAATATAAAAATAATAAATATGAAATTAATATTTCATAAATTAATATTTCATAATTATATTTAGAAATTTATATATAAATTATAAATTATATTTATAATTTCTTTTCTGTTCCGACCTCCTTTTTTTATTCTAAGGTGTTAAAGAGAGAGGTCCGTTCGGATTACAAAATTTTCGTGGCATCAGAACTCCACTCCAGTATTACGCAAGCGCAGTTCTGATGGTGAAGTGCGAACGGTCTGCTCGTCTGCTAAGAAAAACGGTTACACTTTAGTCACATTCCCTGTAAAAATCTTTATTGAATGTTGTTTCGATGTGCAATACTTTTAATCCTTAATTCTTTTTTCGTGACTAATATGCCCACATTCATTTATACGTACGGTATTCGTAATAACATATACATTCGTGTGAAGTATCGTAAAAATGTTCGCTTTTGTTTTATTACTGAACACGCGTTTAAAAAAAAAAGTGCCGGTTGACCGGTTGAAAAAGTTTGTCGTCCGAAAACACGTGCCAACTCAAAAATACAAGCTGGAAGGCGAGAAAACACCAACAGAGTGCATTGTGTTATTTTAGCGGGTAAGTAAAATTTATTTTTGACATAATAAATCAGAACAAAATGATAACGTAAAACCTTTTGTTTTATATATTTATAACACTTCACGTGAAAAATGGTAGTGTTGCTCTTTTTTCGCCCGGTCGACTCATCCAGTCACCCTTTATTCTTTTAATATTATTATTTTTATTCTTTTAATTTCAACTAATTTTAATGAATTATAAGAAAAACTTTTCATAACCGTTTCAAACTCTTGAAGTTCCCTTTTAGATTTTATAATGATTTGAAGAATTTCAAGGAAATTGGTGTGAATAAATTACAATGAAAATTATTCACGAGAAATAGTTTTCAATTCCCTAAGAACCTTTGTAATGTATACAAAATTTTTGAAAATTGTTTCATTTAACAAAAACGTTTAAAATTTCTAAAGAAATGTTCAAATCTCTCAAAATCCATGGAATTTCAAATTTGGAAAATTAGACATTTTTGAAATCCCCTAAAATTACTTAAAGTCTGTATGAAATCCCCATAGACACTTGTTGCAGTGATTTGAAGTACACATCTTTATATAGCCCGAACAATACGTAGGCAAAATTCCACCATTTACGAAGAGTTTCTGTAAAGTAAGAAAAATGTTTTGTTAATTTTCGTTTGCGAGACTGTCATGCCACCTTATCTATTTATAATGTACTTCATTTTTCAACTGTTATTTCTTTGAGAAGTTGTAGGCTCCGGAAGCTACGATCATGGTTCCTTAAAGAAACCAATCCCGTAGCTACTGGAACGTGTACGTCATCCGCTTCTGCTCCTTCTGTCCTAGAAGGTAAGCAAGAGCGGGAAATTTACGCGTGATAACATCGGGCAACACTGTTCCTTGGAAGTCAGGTCTCTAGCCGCGGATGGCCTTACGCGGCAGACAAGACAGTTGGAGATGAAGGTTTCACCTCTGGATACTTTTTTAGAGCTACCAGACTTTGTAGAATGTTAAGAGGAACAGTGTTGACGGACCAGATGGAGTGATCCCAGAAGAACAGCCTTTTGCATCCGGTTCGCGATGAAATGAGCCTCACGCTCGCAAGTCGGAATCTTGTTGAGTTGGCTGATAAATGAAGCTTTCATACCTCCAAGACAGCCGAGTATGAGAATTATAAGATGGACTTTGTAGCATTGGTACAGCCTACTCAGCTCGCAAAGAAGTGCTTGATATTTCGCTCGTTTTTCTCCCTCCTTTGCCGTGATATTACCATTGGCTGGTGCCGAGAATTCAATCACGGAAATTATCTTGTTCTTCAGATCGTGGAGGACAATATCAGGTTTCGTAGCACTGATACGTTGAGTGGCGGAGAATGAGAAATTCCAGTTGATCTTACACTGATCATTCTCCACAACGGACTCGAGTTCCCCCTGGGCGTATGGCAAGACGGGCAATAGATCAACACCATAGAAATGCCTAAGATGGTAATATAACACTTTTAGAGCTGCATTGTGTCTCTCTACGTACGCTCTCTATGTACGCTTCTGGCTCTTGCTTGCACGCTCGGCAGTTGGTATCGCTTACAGGTACATTTATTATGCGTTCGCGGTAAACTATGGTGTCTATAACGCCGTCTTGACCGGCAAAAAGGAATCCCTCAGTCTCCGATCTCAATCCAGCAGACTGGAGAAACATGTTGGACAGACCCATCGAGAGCTCTTCTCTACGTATGATGCCGTAGAACTTATCATGAAGGGGTTTGTCAGCATATTCTCTTAGAAGGAGCATATGTTCTGCTTCCTGTATACGACTTTTGAGCACCAGAGGTGTTAGCGATGCTAGGCCATGTGTAGTGTCACTCGAATTAAATGGGAGGTCAAGCTCCTCTGCGGCCCTATCTGCGGCATGGTATAGAAACGCCGCAGCATTGGCGATTGGTATCGCCAAATTCTCAGAAAAATTAGGGCTTCCGAATTATCTGGAAAGAATAAGATCCAGGCGACCAATATGCTGGCCGTTCCTATACTGCTCTACACGTTTGGTGCAGTAAAATGAAACATCGATGAGTTGAAGCAACTTGATCGAAGCACACGCAAGATGATGACAATACAACGAAGTCTTCATACTAGATCTTCCGTACCTCAAATATATCTCCCTCGCGATAAAGGGGGTAGAGACTTGCTGAACTTAGAGTGTCTTCATCAAAGAACGGTTCTAGCTACAGCCTGCTCAGTTCTAAAAAGCACGGATTACCTTATGCGACTCTTTATTTCAATACAATGTTTGAAATCATTTGCGATGATGTTGTAGGTACAAAATTAGGAGCCTGATGTAGTTTGCAGTTTGCCTTTGCCACTGTTATCCTTACACAGCGGCCGTGAGTGTTGGAGGTGACAACAGTCGCCTCTGGATGCTTTCTCAGGGCTACCATGTATCATGCCATAGGTTCTTAGTCGCTTGCTTCCTGATGGTCTAGGAAGTTTCTTACAATGCGACAGGTGTTTAATAAAACCGAGCGTATATTCTCTTTGAGCCATTACGCGACAACCATCAATAATGTGCTCGATGGATTCGTTGGTATCTCCACATAATCCGCACCGGTCAATCACGTCTTGTTGTAAAACGCGTTTGCGATAATTCCTGGTGCTGACAACCCTATCCTGAATCGCAATGACGATTCCTTACGTTTCTGGATACAGGACTCCCTTTCTCAGCCAAATATTGGATGCCTCACTATCCACTTCATATTGATCTAACCTTTTGGACTGTTCGCCGTGGATGGCTTTCTGTCTCCATTGCGTTTCTAATTCCTCTATGGTTTCTGCCCTGATATTCAAGGCCTCCTCGGAAGACAAATTCAAGGGCGTGTAGTCAAGATTCGCTTTACAGATGGTGTTATAAAGCGTAACATCTCGCTTGCTGTTAAAATAGTCTCGCAACTGTGTAACTTGTGGCTCATACAGTTTTCTAACATCTACAATGCCCCTGCCCCTCTATATCGTGGTAGAACTACCCTTTCAATCGCCGAATTACTGTGGTGCATTCGGTGTTTCATCATTTCTACGCGGATGATTCTGTTTAATCGTTCGAGGTCGGTGTTCGACCATTTGATGAGCCCAAAGGAGTACGTGAGAACAGGGATGGCATAGGTGTTGATTGCCCTGATCTTATTTCCCGAGTTAAGAGAACTCTTCAGAACCAATCTGAATCTTGTAGTGAAGGCAGTCATTAGGCTTTTCTTAACTATCGTATTCTGAATACCGTTGGATTCGAGAATACTTAGGTATTTATATGACTCGCCCTCAGCCATTGCCTCGATGTCATTCACGAAGTCGTTTTCATGTTCTTTGGTCCCTAATTTTCCTCTGATTAAATGCACTGTTCTGCATTTATCTAGTCCAAACTCCATGTGGATATCGTTGGAAAACTGCTTTGTGACATCAATCACTTGCTGCAGTTTCTTGTCCGAACTAGTGTACAGCTTCAGGTCATGGATGTATAGAAGATGGGTCAGTTGATTACCATCCTCTTTATCATGTACTCTGAACCCATGAGACGTGCTATTTAAAGTTTTGCTCAGTGGGTTCAACGCTAAACAGAATCATAATGACATGAAGGAGCCTCCTTGGAATATACCCGTCGTAAGGCGCATTGATCTAGTTATCCTTGGTTGTCCATGATCAAAATACTTAATTCTTGTACCCCAAAGCATCATCGCACGACTTAGGAAGTCAATGATGCGTGGACAAATTTTGTATACTTTTAAGAATTCAAGCAAATAGTCATGTGGTATGGAAGGAAACGCTTGCTTGTAGTCAATGTATGCCGTGTGCAAGTTCCTTTGATGTTTACGAGCTTGCGTCATGGCAACAGCGTCTATGGTGACTAGATCTTTATTGCCTCGGAAGTTTTTACAACATCCTTTTTGTTCTTCTGTAAGGATGTCATTCTCGTTGCAGTGGGAATATACCTTATCTTCTATGATAGCTGTAAGACATTTATGTATTGTTGGAAGACAGGCTATCGGTCGAAATTCAGATGGATTTTGAGCGTCTGGTTTTTTAGGCAACATATACGTAGTACCCTGCAGCAAAAAGCCTGGCATCAGATCTGGATGTTCGATGATCTTCTGAGAACACCGTGCCAACGCAGGATGCACACTAGTCAGGTACTTGTACCAGAAATTGTGCACCATGTCTGGACCTGGAGCTTTCCAGTTACATGCTTTTTTCAAAACCGCTGAAACATCTGAAGCTGTGATGTTCATCAGCTCCATTTCAGGGTTATTGCTTGATCTTGCTTTCTCTGGTTGGAACCACGCAGTGTCCAAATTGCTTCTGTTAGTTTTTCCCCAAACATCTGACCAATAGTTAGTCATTTCTTCCAATTGAGGGACTTCGGTGTCTTGTTGGTTATTTTGCTTTACACTCAGTTCACGATAGAACCTTCTTTCATCTGCCTGAAAGGTTCGATTTTGTTGCCTTCTTGCACTACTTTTCTTGTACCGACACAGTCTAGCAGTAAGAACGTCAAGTCTCTGCTGTGCGAAGTCTAAAATCTCATCCAATATTGCTAATGTCAATGTCTCGATGTACCGAGGGTGGATGATTTTAATAACATGGTGTATCAGCTTTCTGGTTCGATTTCCTTTCTTATATTGAGTCAGTCGACCCAATTTGCACCTTACTTTGCTGACATCCATATCCATCCTGATCTTCCATGGTGGATCTTGCTCCTGTCTTGGGGCGAAGACTGCATTTATAGGCCTAGTTCTGTGGCCCAACGTTCTAACGGTTGCCACAGCTGCACAGTATACAAGAGTTTGCACCTCTAACGCATTTTGTGTTGCATTCAAATGCATAGGTAAAACCTTGCTGTTCAGGTGTTCTATGTGTATTAGTGCACGCAGATCATTTGTGATGTTCATCTTGGGTAGTGAATGCCTTTGTGTTGGTTCTACATGTCTAAACTCTAGTAAAGCATGACCAAAATTTCTTTCAAGGTGCTGTAGTTTTCCTGGGACTTCACTGTTTATATCATCGTTTATAATGTCCGGTACTTGATGTTCATTATCCCTAGAACCTATGCCTTCAGCTGCAATCAAGTCCTCGTTGTCCACATCTTCCAATGGAAGTTCATCAATAAGAAGCTGCTGTTCCACTTCCATTTCGATGGCAGCTAATTCAACAGCCGAAATCAATTTGTTTACAGATATTGAGCGTTTTTTATCTGCTAGATTCTGCTCATTTATTCTTGTGGCTAGTTCCGGGTACTTAAGTAAGAAGAGTCGATGATGTTCTCTCCTTACACTTTGCCCACTTTTCTTTGTTAACAAATAAAAGCGCATCACATCTCTGTTCATATGGTATGTCCATTTAATCGCCTCCTAGGTTGTTGAACCTCTGTTTCAGGCACTGGTTGTATTAGGCCATCTACCTCCGGAGGATGTGGTGGTGCTGCATCATCACCAGGTTGAGGAAGAACATCAATTGCCACTGCTTGTTCGTGTGACGCGGCTTCCTCTAACAGCTGTTCATTGCCGTCGTTTTTCCACTCCAAATCAACCTGCTGTTTAATCTCCATCGCTCGATCTTCTGAGATGAGTAGATTAGTCCTGATGTCGTTCACCTTAGCGATAAGATCTCTTAATGCGACTTTCTCTATTTGAGGATACTTCGCGGCAAATTTCGTTCTGAAATTTTGTCCTTTTTTCGTGATGTTTCAAACTTCGCACTTTCATAATAGAGACGCATCAATTCCTCATTCATGTTGGTATCCCACTTGATGCTCTCCCACGGTATTTCTGTTGAAGTGGTTGGCTGCAAATAGCTAACGCTAGCCAAAGCATCTTCAGCAGACGCAGTTGATGTTTCACTGCTTACCGTATGTCGCAGATGTTCTTGCTGGCCAGCTGTTTGATTAGTGAGATCTGCCTGACCATCTCGCAGCTCACCATCACCACAATCCCGCATGCTGTGGCCCCCAGCGGTGCCCGTGCCCTGACATATTGGGCAAAGCCTGGTTTTTACCCCATCATTCACGGACTGGGTTGCAGCCAAGTGCATGATGAGGGGACCTACAGCTTAAGGTGGGTTCCGAAGCCAGCATATTGGTCGCCTGGATCTTATTCTTTCCAGATAATTCGGAAGCCCAAATTTTTCTGAGAATTTGGCGATAACTTTTCCAAGGGCCGTTTTTAAGTTATGCACATTTTGGGTTTCCGTTTGCGGTATTCCAAGATATGTATACGTTTCTGCAATACCAGGATGTTGAATGGTATTTCCGCCTATGAGTTGAATATCCTGATCGTCACGGGATGATGTAGTTTCTAGTCTTCCTTGGTGTAGGTGGACGCAGGCACACTTGTCCAGTCCGAAGCTCATGCCAATCGCTTTAGAATACCTATTTACTGCATCTACAATGATGTTAAGGTCTTTTTTTGAGGAAGCAAAGAGTTTAAGGTCGTTCATGTATAAAAGGTGCTTGACCTTATAATCTCTTCTGTTCGGCGGGCCACATAGGTATACAGAGCTTTTGCCTCGGAGCAGAATAGATAGAGGCAAGAGCGAGATGCAGAAAATTATCGGACTTAGAGAGTCTCCTTGAAAGACCCCCCTCTTATATGTGATACAGCTTGTAGTCACTTGTCTTTTGTCAGATGTTATGACAAATCTTGTCCGCCACAAGAGCATAAGCTCTTTTATGCATCTCACTATTTTTGGATGCACCTCCATGCACTCAAAAGGAGCTTAATAATAGAGCTATTATTAGAGAAGTTGTAGGCTCCGGAAGCTTCGATGATGCTTCCTTAAAGAAACCAATCCCAAAGCTACTGGAACGTGTACATCATCCGCTTCTGCTCCTTCTGTCCTAGAAGGTAAGCAAGAGCGGGAAATTTACGCGTGAAAACATCGGGCAACACTGTTCCTTGGAGTCAGGTCTCTAGCCGCGGTTGACGTTACGCGGCAGACAAGAATTGGACATGAGTTGGACGTTCTAATTCAAAAGCATCGATGTCGACCACCAGCTACAAAGGTACTAAAATCTGCTGCTGAGACTTCTGAAGACGAGATCAGTATCCCATTGTCGTCTCAGAAACGCAAAGTGAGTACCTGTGATTGTAGTTATTTTCATTTAGTGATTTTTTATGTGTAAACAAGTTTTATGATATTTTCATTGTAACAATATTAAGTAACAAGTTTATTACTATTTTATTGTAGAAAAATGATGGTTTCTTGAAGAAACGACTCTCAAATTTGAGAAGTAGCATGAAGATCGTAGATGCAAATCACGCCGTAGAAACAGCGCCTCCATACAACGAAATTTCGGCTACACAAAATAAATTTCTGTCTACTTCCCTGACAGAAGACTTCCCTGCAAAAGTAACAAGCGAAGAAGACGAATCTGTCCCCTTCGAACCAATTACTACAAATACAAAACAGGACGATAATACGAACGACAAGAGGAAATTAGAAGAGGAAATTTCTGTTTTACAAAATGAAATAGCAAAATTAAAGAATGAGCTTCGCAACTGATGAAATACAAATAAAAGATTCAAAGGAATAAATACAGGAATTACGAACCCTGAATCTTGAGTGGCAGAAAACGGGACTAGAAAATCACAAGAAAGTGCTTGGTAAGATAGTTAAATATAAATATTATACATGTATTATATATGTATAATACATACAAAAATTATATATATAATTTACATAGTTTTATTTACAGAAGTGCACAAGCAACTCCTTGAAGCTCCCATTTCTGGAAGAAATGGATTACATCCACCAGTCGGGTCATTTCCCGAAGACAAATCAAAGGTGAGAATATTCCAAACATATGACACATTTTTTTACATTCTCATCAGAGAGAATGTATTATATTTTTGTAAAATTTGATCCCCCCAGTTTTTTCGTGTATTTATATTTTAAATTTTTACCTTTTACACAGATCCATATTGGCAGAGGTTTTTACCTATCAACCCAAGCTTGGTCACTGGCGTTACATGTACCCAGTACAAGAAAATCAACATTTGCCAAGAATATCTTGGTCTCTCTTTGCGGCTACGATTTTCTGACAAGAGCCACTGTTGCTGGGAAAGGCAGTAGCAGAAACCAGCAGAAGAAAATTCCAGAGGAGCGTTTGGATCCCAATATAGCATTAGCAGTTAAAGGTATGGCTACACATTTTTACATTCTCATTCATGAGAGTGTATTGTAATCGTCCAAATTTTCGATCTCTGGTTTTTAACGGATCTTTATGTTCCGGCACTCCCAGAGTCCGAAAATCATAAAATTTTGTCGGTGTCTGTCTGTCTGTACGTCTGTCTGCATGTCTGTCTGTATGTATGTCTGTATGGTTACCTGAATGTTGTAGCCACGCTAACTTTTGAAGGATTTGTCCAATCGAGTCAGCCTTTGGTCAACTTTTTAAGGGTCTTAAAATGAAGGTTAAGTTCGTTAATCAGATATTTCCAACCAAAAGTAAAAATTTCAGAGCATTTTCAAAATTTGGAAAAAAAAATTTTTTGCAGTTTCAGAAATTTTTGTGAAAATTTCTTACAGATGGGTGAAAGACTTGAAAATTATCTTAATGAAATTTTCGATTTCGATGGAAATTAGAAAAGTTATATACTTTTCAAAATTTTGAAAACTTTCAAAAAGTAGAAAAATAAATTTTCTGGTAGATTAAAAAATGTTAATCAGAATTTTCACTAGATTTCACATGGTTTTATTTTTCAAAAGCAATCGAGAATGAGAATGTAATCGTCAAGGCCGTAGGTGCTTTGAGAACCCTCTTCATAGTACCAGATCGAGGTACAGAAATAAATATAATGTACATTAGATATAATAGTGTTGAATATAATGTAGAAAAGTTCACATTTTGGACAAAATCAAGTGCGAATCACGAGATACGTGATAAGATTGTGTTCGTTAAAGCCGAAGGAGCTTCAACAAAAGAGAATTAACAACCATGAAATTACAGTTGTTAACGCTTTGACTTTTAATTTCAGAAGCTCTGTGCACAAATGTGTGGCAAATATGAAGACCGAGCGCGTAGCGCGAGGTAAATACATTCTAGAGCACGAAGCGCGAGAACCAATAGTCGCGCGCCCTAGGCGCGCTCAAACCCGCGCGCATAGCGCGCAATGAGAATGTGCCCGCGAAGCGGGCATATTTTTTTGGATTCCTTACTCTAAAGGTTACTTTTAAAAGGTTCGGGTGAACCAAAATGATACCCAACTGATCCAACTGATACCGAGTTCGGTTCAACCAACCCGATATAGTTTCAAGAAAATTAGGAAGTTTTTTTTTAAAAAAGAAGAAAAATGAAGACATTTCAACTAATTCTAACATTTTTAAATGCTTTCCAGACATATACGCTTACTGGCTGGTAACGGATAGAAATTACTCTCCTTTTAACGCTGAAGTTGAAGCTAATAAGGTTCACTTGACTATTAGTCAAAACATTTCACAGCCTAAAGCAGCCAAAGGGAAAGCCTATAAACCCAAGAGCAAACAAAATATTTTGGGAAGTGACGCTTCTACTTCGGAATATGATGGTGAACCTTCTTCAGAGGAGGGCGAATTTCTTGTTGATGTGGACAATGGCCATCTCGTATCTGTAGAAGAACTCGATGGTGCAAGTATTCTCAATATTACCAGTAAGGAACACGTGATTTCTCCAGATTCACTTATTGACTTAAGCCCTAATATTGAAGAAAGTGTCATTCCAGAAGACATTTAAGTGCCATGATATTTAAGCTTTTATCTTACTTTTACGGCAGGAAGAGAAAGCACTTTCAAAAATAGCACGAAAATTTTTCTTCTTATTACAGTATGTGTTCTTTCATTTTTATAAGCTTTATAAGTGTTTTATTACAGTTTCATAACTGCCCAATTCAAATATTCATTTGATAAAAGAATTTCGACATTATAAATTATTTGTTATTTATTTTATAAAACATATATTCAAATTTATAAATATTATAATTACATATTTTTTCACTATATATAGACTTTAAAATTTTAAATAGAATTATGACCGGAGAATGAAAAAATCCGTAATCTTCATACTTTGTGAGTAAAATGAAAACATTAAATTTTTTGATTAATCTTAAATTCCTTCTTTCAGGCAAAATGTATTAAAAGTACATATTTTTTCGCTGCATAGGCCAATTTCAACTTTGAAATAGAATATACATATATGTCTACAGAGCAAAAATATATTTTTCAAATATAATTGTTCAGTAAAATGCGGATTTTAATTTTAAGGCTAGAATTTGGATCCAACATCTTTTAGGTATTGTTACGATCAGAGTACAAATGTGTATTTATTTTAAATATGTGATTTTAAGATTTAAGGTTATTAAAAATTAATATCTAATATAAATCTATATCAAAGACTGATATTATACGAATTTTTATAAGCGCACAATGTAATTGTTTTCTACAATATAATCTTTCGAAGAAATGTTATTCAAAACTTAAGCAAATTATATTTCTTTTGTACACGAACCAATTTTGTTCAATAATTCTGTTTCACTAATTTGTGATACATTTGACTACGTTTTAATTCTGATTCGGTGTGTGGGATCATTTCAATCCATTTCTTTTACTTCTTCGACACTCCTTTGAATTGAAACCTATTTTTCAAAAAGGACATTGGTTTAATTAAACAGAAACGATTCTATCTAATTTAATCAAATCCTTCTTACCGGGTTATGCTGTTGGTTGGTTTGAAGTTTTGTAGAGTTTAAATTTTATTTTCTTCTTGACATTTAATTTCTTCTACTTCCATCTTGCAGTCTTCTTTCTTCTGATTATCCAAGTTTTCAATTCTCTCCGTTTGTTGTTTGATGGTTTCCATTAATCTTTCTATTGTCTCTTCTTGTTTTTTGTCATTGGCAATTATTTGCCTATAACTTTGTTTGGAGATCTGTATCTTCTTTTCCATGGTATCAATTTTTCCATCCGCTTCTTCTGAAGTTTCCTGCGGAGTCGTATGCTGGATGGAGGCTTTATTTTTCACATCAGATGGTTTGTTGTATGGCTTGCTTATATCTTTGCGTCTACTGTTGCCTATTTGTTTTTGATGTTTTCGCGCGTTCGATGCCGCTTTATTCTCAGTCCCTTTTTCACTTATCTTTCGATGAATCTTGTTCATTATCCATGTTGGAATAATCCAGTGAGAGGGTTGAATTATGAACATTTACTTTTTTTAAGGAGGGGATGCCCCCTAAAATGTTTTTGAACTTCACAGTACTTTTTCACTTTTTGAATCTGGGCTGCACAGTTTGATCGCTGGCGCGAGAATCGGCATGTGCGTCGCCGCCGCTTGAATATTTTGAAGAGCGTTTTCCGTATTTGAGAAATTACGAGCGCTTACTACCTGACCTTTCCCTTCAAAGGACCAAGGGTAGGGATGGGGAGTGACCGAAGTTGACGCCGACCGGCCCTGTCATTTGACCGATTTCATGAAATTTCACGGTAATCGGTGAAATCATTGAAATCGTTGAAATCATGTTACATATCAATAATGGAACGCTCTTTATCAATAAATTGTTACTGGAATATTGCACATGTGACTTATATGTTGTTTTCAGGTCGCAAAAGTGGAAAATAATACAACAATATATAAATAAGTTGTATTTTGTGAATCCTAACCTTCAAAAGTGTAAGTATAGGCGGAAAAGTTTAAATCGATGCGGAAGGAAATTAATGTGAATGTAATAAATAAGTGTTAAATGAGTAAATAAAATGTACAATTGTGGAAAAGTTTTTAATGCATACATTTTTAAAACAAATTCATATGCAATATGTAGTTGAATTCTGTGTATATTTGAAGTGATATTTGTTATGTCATTATGAACCCTGGCGGACCGGCCGCACGCAAACATTACGCTACAGCGTAATGGTAAAGTAATGGTAAAGTAATATGGCATTATAATTAATAAA
>CAKNXH010039833.1:0-11358 GCA_932178445.1 Andricus quercusramuli | reverse complement strand
AAACGAAATTTTCAAAAACGACATTCATTTGGATAGAAACGTTTCTATTCATTTCAATCCACACCTTCTTACCGGGTTTGTGTGTATCAATCTTAAAGTTCTTGGTGATCTAACCTTGCCAGTGCGCTGACTTTGTTCGACTCTGTAATTTCGAAAGTCGTTACTATACTTACTTAGTCTATGGTCTTCAAAAAGGAATTTTGATCGGCGACTTGGCAGTTTATTATAAATGACTCAATTTATTGATTTTTCGAATGCTTACATAGAAACAAGTTTCTGCAATTGATTGAAAGGTATTCAATTGACATATATATCTTTTATGTGTAGACAATAATATATGTACGACTATGTTTTATTGTTCAACATTATTTTGTACTTGTGTTACAGGCGCCTTTCAAATTCTAACATTGTGCAAATAAATGAATCTATTTCCTACTATTGCATCTTGGAGTGTATTTTATTGTACGGCCTTTGAAAAAACTTGATGGAGGAACTTCTGGTCCTAACGATTTTTCTTGTCCAATCGGAAAAAGCTTAGCTTCTTGTGAAGAACTCCCGGTTGTAAACTTCGATTCTATCGACAGTCCTAAGTCTCGTATAGTTGACACCCGTGATCTTAGTTGTGATCAAAAGTACCTGCTAGATATATGGAATGCTATAAAAGAAGGAGAGTGTTCTGAAGATCTTGCTCTAAAAAGTCCAGGGAAATTATCGCACGCCAGATGGTTGACTAGGATGAGTAGAACTCTTCGAACTTACATTGGGACAGAGAATCCATCATTTGCGTTGAGAGTTTTACTTCAATTCATCATGAGAGTATATGTTCCAATGTGGTTCGAAATTAAGTGTCAACCATCTATTAAAGATGCCCCGAAACATCTCTGGAAAAGCATTTCTTTGAGTGCTTACCTGAAGGAAGACCTCGCTGAATGTATTAAAAAAGTAATACAAAATAATGCCTACTTTGCTCACCCAGAAAATCTTCTTCTCGCTATGCTATGTGACGAAAGGCAGAAAATCCGCAAGCTCGCAGTGTCTCGAATAATTTCTGCGAGACAATCAACTGACAAATCAAATCTAAGGAAATTCGAGGTTCCTTCGTTGAATTTTGACGCGAAAGACTAAACGGAACTCATCGACTGGGAGAAGTGTAAGATTTCGGAACCGCCATTAACTAGATCGATGACAATTCAAAATCTCACAGAATTCACAACGAAGGACGTAACTCATCTCATTTCCAAATACATTTTTCATCTTCCATGCCATACTCAAGCAGTGGAAAGGTGTGTGAAAGAAGTCACATCCGCATCTCGGCAAGCTTACTCCTCTGACGTTAGAGATGGAATCATCCGATCAAGATTCGAAAGTCGGAAAAGCTTGCCCATTTTTGAAACGAAAAATAATTTTGTTTCGAAAATGAAAAAGGACGAATAAATTGAAACGAATGAAACAAATCAACATAAAAGTAGGCTATTGGTAATACTTTGATAATTTAATGACATTATAACAAGCAAATATATGTTCCGACTATTTTTCTATTTGATTTTATTAAGGATATATTTTAAGAAATATATAATACTCGTATGATGGACACATGGTTGATAAGTCATATAACTTCGAGAAAATAGCGAAAAAATTGAATTCTGGGTTTTTTTTATCGTCTAAGTTATTCTGACCTGATAAGAATTATTTAAATTACCTTCTCACTGTACAAGTGTAAATCTAGGTACACTTGGAAACATTTATACCTTATTTAGATACAAAAAATTAATTTTTTTGTGAAATAAAGGTCAATATATCACTTTTAGATATTTTCTTATAATCCAAAATCAATAAAAATGATTTTAATATCTTCCTTATGCGTGACATTCCTTATTATTGACGTGACATATTGAAAATATATTATTCTCAACGTATATCAGACACTTCATGGTCAAATCGTTGAAAAAATTGCCGTAACTCTAAGAAAATAGCGAAAAAGTCCATTTTTTTCGGTATTTTGAAATTTAAAGGCCAGTGAGGTAGGGTAAAAAAAATTTCAATCATTTTTTTCTATGTCAAGACAAATTCACTTGCTTCAAACTATTTTTCCTGATCATTTATATACCGAAAATTAATTTTATTGTCAAATAAAGAACAATATATCACTTTTAAGTATTTTTTTGTAATTCAAAGCCAATACAAATTATTTTAATGTCAATATTCTTCATATATTATTGTTCCAACATATTGCAAATACATTCTGATTAACGTATATCATACATTATATGGTCAAATAGTCAAGAAATTGACCATAAATCTAAGAAAATAGCGAAAAAGTCGACATTTTTCGATTTTTGGAAACTTCAAAGTCAATTAGGGAGGGTAAAAAATATTTTAATGGAATTATCCCTATACAGGTATGAATCGACTTGCTTTGAACAATTTTTATCGATAATTTAAATTGAAAACAAAAATTTTTTGCTGTTCAAATTTGAAGAAGTACTTCGTTTTTTGTGATTTTTAGCTATATCTACGATGCGGAGACAGGAGGAATTTTTTTTTTATGAAACTTTAGGGGAGTGTTTTTGACTCCCGAAAGAAAGTTTTCATTGCTATTAGAACTTCGCGCAAACAACTTAATTTTGTTCGATACGCCTTAATATATATATATATATATATATATATATAATTAAAAAAAAAGTTAAACAACCACCGCAGGGTACCACTAAGAGCAACTGCCATCTAAAAAGAAAATGTCAATAGCCCCCAGTAGAACCGCGGCAAAATACACCTATGGCCACGTCTCACATCCGTAAGACGGGTGGTCACAGGGCACGACGAAATCACAACGACAGGCCGGCGAAACTCTTGTGTGTCTTGAGGACACGAAGCGACCCAAGGACGACAGCCTTCTGCATCCATCTCGCAAGTGCCTTGGCATATTTTTGGCACGCGGGTATGGCTTTCAGGTGACGAACCAGTGATAATTTAGCACCTTCGAGAGCACCTATCACAAGGACAATTACTCGTACCGAATATTTTGAGTACAGTCGTTGCAGCTCTCTTTTAAGGTCTTGATACCTCTCCTCTTTTTCCTTCTCCTTTGCAGTGATGTTGTATTCGGACGGAGCCGAGAATTCGATCACGAATATCGTTCGTTTCTCGAAGTCTTGGAGAACAATGTCAGGCCTCGAGTGCGCAACGGAGACTGCTGCCCGAAAATCGTAGTTCCAGAAAATCTGGCACTTCTCGTTTCGGACAATTGACTCTATATCCCTTGGAGCGTTCGGGTAGGACACCCCGATAGTATGTGTTCTAGGTACTCAACGTGTGCATGACACGCTCTGCACCTATCACTGGGAACTTCTTGACATAAAATGCGGGCGCGGTATGCTAAGGTGGAGATTACACCGTCCTGGCATGCGAAAATGAAGCCCTCTGTACCTGAATTGAGCCCTGATGATTTGAGGAAAGCAAAAGTCTGCTCCTTTGACAAGGACTGTTTTTCTACATTTCTGTGAAAGTTTCCGTGCATATGCTTGTCGAGTAGCTCTTGGTGAAATTTTCTAAACTCTGCTTTCTTTACTTCGGCTTTTAGACGTGAAGCATCTAGATGGAGTAATGCACTTTCCTCACTTCTGATGTTGAAATTCAGGCCAAGGGCCTCGGTAGCTTGCTCCACGGCTTTGTAAAGGAACGCTCCTTTGCCAATCATCTCGTGGTTTCTGACCATCTTCAGGAGAGGATCTCTGCCATTCGAAACTATGTAAGCTGTACTTAAAACAATTCGGTTATGAAGATATTGGAGATTCAGAAGTCCGCGTCCGCCTTGACGGCGTGAAATGTATAATCGCGGAACTGACGAATTGATATGCAAGCTTTTATGCATATGCATGATCTTACGCGTGGTGACATCAAGGGCCTTAAGCTCGTTCTTCGTCCATTGAACCACCCCAAACGAGTAGAGTAGAACCGGGACGGCAAGCATGTTAGTCGCAGATACCTTGTTCAACGCCGACAGATTGGAAGACCAAATCTGTCTAAGAAGATGCTTGTATCTGCTTCGGAGAGACTCCTTCACTGATGTTACGTCCTGAATGCGGCTTTGAGGCACGCCCAGGTATGTATAGGTTTCTCCAGTGTTAAGATGTCTAATAACACTTATATCTACAAGCTCAGGGTCCTTGGGAACGCCAGTAATCTTTCCTTTCTTCAAATGAATTTTGGCACACTTGCCCAAACCAAAGTCCATCCCAATCTCTCCTGTGTAGTTCTTGACGATAGTTATAGCAGTTTGAAGTTTGCTTTTACCAGCGGCATAGATCTTCAGGTCATCCATATAAAATACATGAGTTACCTTATGCTCACGCTGATTAGTGTCGCCACAGAGGTATCCAGGAGAAGTGTGATGCAAAAAAGCAAAGGGCTCATACTATCCCCTTGTAAGACGCCCCTCTGGAAGGTGACCTTGTTCGTCGTCAGACGATGATTCCTAGATGAGATGGTAAATCTAGTTTTCCAAAGAGGCATCAGTCTCTCTATGCATCTCACTATGTGTGGATGTACCTTCAAGCTTTCCAACAGACAGATGATAAGTCTATGAGAGGTTGAATCGAAAGCTTTCCGGTAGTCAATCCAGGCCATTGACAGGACGCGCTGATGGGCGGCAGCCTCTTTACAGACACACCTGTCAATTAGCAGGTTCTCTCGACAGCCTGCTACACCTTTTTTCGAGCCTCGTTGTTCGTACATCTCTCGCCATACAGGCTCAGTTCGTCGAACGATCCTGTTGTTTAGGACAGCTGTAAAGATCTTATACAGTGTGTTTAAACAAGTTATTGGCCTGTAATTCTCTGGTCTGGACAAGTTGCCTTTTTACGGTAGGAGTATAGTGCGTCCTAACACCAGCCACTGCGGAATGGGCGTCTCCGATTTTAAATATGAGGTGAATATGCGGGCCAAATGTTGGTGTATAGAAGTAAACTTCTTCCACCAAAAGTTCTTAATACAATCTGGTCCAGCACCGGAAAAGTTCTTCGTGCCTCTAAGTGCTTTTTTCACCTCTTCGTCAGTGACTGATGGGCACTCCTCCTCAGATTTTATGAGGCTGTCGCAAAACTCCTTGAAGCGGATGATATTGTCAGTATCTTCTTTCAACTCTAGTGTTTTCGGGATCTTGTACACCTCCCTCCAAAAAGTCTCTATCTCCTTGGGCTTGGGTGGATTTTTTACAAAAACAGGGGGATCACTGAAGAGGCGTGATGGGTCAGCAAGAAACTGTTGATTCTCCCTGTTTCATCTCTCCCTCTTCTGTATCCTCCTCCTTGCGTCAGATAACAGCCTTATTCTGTCAACAATATGCTGCTTGATTGTCAGCAGCTTTGACTTGTTCAGTGTGTGATTCAAGGTCCTTAGTTCTTGGGCGAACTTTCGAACCCTTTCCGTGAACGGTCTACCAGATGTTATGTAGTCAATCACACATTGAACACGGGACGCATTCTGTCTTGCCCATCCAATTTTCTTGTTCAGTTGATGCAAGCGTCTTCTGGTCTTCTGATCCATCGTCGGTTTCAGCCTTCGATTTGAATCAGTCAAAGCTCTCGCAGCACCATAAACTGAGCAATTGATGGTCCAGAGGTCGGACTCTTGCGAGATATCTCCACGAAGGGAGGCATCCATTTCAGCCAGATCTAGGGACTTAAGAGGAACTTGCATGTTGATGTTCCTCCTTGTACTGAAATTGCGATCATCTTCCAGAAGGTGCCTGCTTTCTGCGGTTGGTCTTAATGTCGTTTCATCTTCGTCTGCAGCTTGTTCGAGCAGCGGTTGAGGAAGCGCTCCGCGTACATATCCATTTTTCCGGAGGTAGTCGGCTTGATTTCGCAAAGACTGATGCGAAACGTATTGAAGCTCTGGGTGTTTCTGGCACCACAGAGTATGCATACGCGCCATAAAGCCTCCGCGAACAGGGATAATACTGGCATCGTAGCAGTCTCGCACGTCATTCTTAAGTTGATCCGTCCACTGAATGTGGGCGTTTCGCCGGTTCGTCGTCGTGTTTCCATCTAAATTATTTTCAGCACCCCGAACTCTAGGATGATCGGCATTGTTTGCCGATCCATTGTCGGGTGCTCTGCGCGTTCGATCGTTTTGAACCGCATCTACAACATTTTGGTGGTTTGTTGGTTTCATTGTTGTTCCCACGAGCAGCTAGGGAAAGGGTTTGTCAATCCTTGTAGAGCCCCGCGTGCAAGGATAAGGCTGATACTCTGAGACGTCGCCCGGTATCCCAGAGTCACCGTTAAAGACACCTCACTCAGGTGCCATGCAGCTTTCGGCACGGTTCTCACACTTTCGCTTAGGGGTTATTCCTTCGGGACCATCCCTGGACAATTGTCCGCGACTGCTTATTAATTATTGTAACCATATTCAGCAGAAACCCTTGGTACGGGGACCCTCTATCCGCAACCCAAGGACGCGTTCGGTATATATATATATATATATGGTATGTACAGGGTGTCCCAGACTCAAATGTCCGGACTTATATGGCCGTATAAAAATTTAAAAAAATGTATTTAAAATTCCTTTTCCGACAATCAGTTGAAGATTTAGTTTTTGAGTTATAAAATCGTCCTTAACCCCACCTCTGCGCTCGCTTCGATAACACTGCGTTGGAATTTCCGCTCAAGCACACACGACTGTTTATACGGCGCTCCTGATTGGTCCAGCTTAAATACTTTCCTTCATATAAAAACAGGTAACCTCCATTGGTCCAGATCATGATAGTCGCCATTTTGTAGTAAATGATACGCTAAAGAACGTCGGATAGCGGAAAAAAGTAACGCCGAACTCGCAGAGCATGCGCAGTAACGTCAACACGTGACTTTAGTGTTTACCACAAGTTACGGAACGCTATGCAAAATCTCCCTATTATCGGTGATCGATGAAATAAGAAATCTACTTTGATACATTTTAAATATATTAACAAAGTCACCAACAATAATTAACCTAAATTAAATTCTTCATTTATTATGCATAATAATCCTCCTTCCTATATATATTCTCCTATAGATGAAAACTCGTAACTGCCGTTGTAGTTTTATGGAGGAAGTTTTCTTAGTCATCACTTCGTAAGTCATATGGTGACCTCTATTTATTTAAATTAAAACCAACAGAAGTGGAAAAGTAGATATCTCATTTTAACCATCGCCGATAATTCTTTCGATTAATTCATTTTTACTATTAATTTCAATGTAAGTTGTTATTAAAAATATTATATCTTTGGTACATAAAGTGATTATTTAATTCAAGGCTATGTAATTGAATATAAGTTGTAATTTTTATGATAAAAGATTATTTATGTATATATACTCTATTCCAATTGTATATAATTTTTGTAACTTTTTGTGAAGTTGTAAAATAAGTACCACAATTATGCTTTCCATATTATATGGACATAAATTTTACTTTTCTATGGAATTAGTTGAAAAAATTATTATTAACTTAAATTTTCAGAAAAACATAAAGTAACAATTATTCGAATGTTTCAATGAAAATAACTGTATATTGCTTTTAATGTTGTTAAATGATTAATAAACATGTGCATATATTTTAATTTTCTCTGGAATTAGTTTTAAAGGTCATTAATAAATTAAATTCAATTTCAAACGAAAAAAATATATGCAATGTAAAAATTATTTGAATGTTTCAATCAGAATAATTGTTTAATGCTTTCCATTTATTAAATATTAACTGCTTGTGTTTGAAATTACATTTTCTGGAATTAGTTGAAAGATTATTAAGAAATTAAATTTAATAAAAGAAAAGTCAAAATTTCAAAAAAATATTTATGAAGTGAAAATTATTTTAAAGTTTCAATGAAAATAATTTTCAAATGCCAAAACATTACATAACATAACATTACATAACGATTGAAGTTTAAAATTCTTTAATTAAGTAACATAAATTGATTATTTATTTTGAGATTATGTAATTGAATATCGCTGGCTAAAATTTGTATAATAAAAATTTATTTGTATTTGAAATAGCCTTATTCCAGTTACATGAATGTCAAATTGTTTCTGAGGTTGAGAAATGAGTACCTGAATTCAATTTTCAAAATTATATGTACATATGATTTCATTTTTCCTGAAATTAGGTTGAAAGATTATTAATAATTCAAATTTTCATAACAATATAAAGTAAAAATTATTTGAATGTTTCAATGAAAATAATTATTTGATACATTTCATGCTCTAAACTGATTAATTAGTTATTCGCTTATTCATTTTTTTCACAATATTGAATTACATAAAGATTGAATTTTGATTGATTTTATTTAGGTATAATATAAATTGATTATTCACTTTAAGGTTATGGAATTGAATCTTGGCTATAATTTTTATGATAAATTTCTTGTTAATACTTTCATTATAATTATATAATTTTTTAAAATGATTGCGATGATCTGAAATGGTTGTCTGTATTCAATTTTCAGAAATTATATGTACATATGTTTTGATTTTTTAATGAAATTTGTATAAAAGGTCATCAATCATTTGAATTTCAAGACCTTAAATTGAAAATCTTGAAAATATGAATTAAAAATTAATTGAATATTTCAATGAAAACATTTCTGGAATACTTTTCATGTTTAGATTATTGATTCTATTAGAACTTTATTGTTCTGGAATTTTTCCAAAGCTTATTAATAAATTAAAGTGTTCAGAAATGAAAGCTCAAATTTTAAAAAAATATATGAAGTAAGAATAATTTGATTGTTTCGATTAAAATAATTGCTTGAGGGCTTTTATGTTGTAAAATGTTTAATTAATTATTAGCTGATTGATTTTAACCACAATATTGAATTACATAAAGATTTAATTTAAATTGTTTCAAATTAAGAAACATAAATTAATCATTCACTTTCAGGTTATGTTATTGAATACTGGGTAGAATTTGCATAATAAAGGTTTATTTATATTTGAAATAACACCATTTCAATTACATAATTTTTAAAATGATTCTGTTGTTGTGAAACGAGTGTCTGCATTCAATTTCCAAAATTATACGTGAATATGTTTTTATTTTTTCTGAAATTTGTATGGAAGGTTACCAATACATTAAATTTTCAGAAATGATATTGCAAATTTGGTTAAAATGTAGAATAAAAATTATTCAAATGTTTGGATGAGAATTATAGAGTTATGTTTTTCATGTCATAAATAGATGAATTAATTATTAGCTGATTATTTCTTTCAAAAACGTTGAATCACACGAAGAATGAATTTTAATTGCTTCATATTGTGAACTGATTAATTATTTATTAACTGCTTCTATTAAAACTTAAATTTTCTGGAATTAATTTTCAGTTAAGTAACATAAATTGATTATTTACTTTAAGGTTATATAGTCGAACATGGGCTGTTATAGTGTGTCATTTCACAACAATTGTTGTGAAATGACTATATCTGAATTCATTTTTCAAAATTATATGTACATATATTTTAATTTTTTTAAATTAGTTTAATAGGTTATTGTTAATTAAACTAAAAGTATATAAATGGAATTTTAAATTTAAAGGAGAATATAATGTACAAATTATTTCATTGTTTTAATGAAAATATTTGTATAATGCTTTTTATGTTATAAACTGATGAATTATTGATTATTAAATGATTCTATTAAAACATATACTTTCCGAAAGTAGTTTGAAAGGTCGCGAATCAATCAAATTTCTGGCAATGTTTGTGATGTTATGAAATGATTATCTCAATTCAATTTTCACAAATATATGTGAATGTGTTTTAATTTTTTCTCAAATTACTCTAAAAGGTTACTTATAAATCATATTTTCATAAATTAAAGTGAAAATTAAAAAAAATGTAAAGTAGAAATTATTTCAATGTTGGAATGAAAATGATAGATTAATGCTTGAATGAGTATCAGAATTAAATTTTCAAAATTATATATGAATATTATGTTTTTATTTTTTAGAAAATTACTATAAAAAGTTATTAAGGGGTCATCCCGTGTGACAGCCTTATTTTTTTTAAGGTTTTTCCGAAATTTTTTGTAGCGAAATTAAAAAACACAGAGCTTCCAAATTTTTACTATATATTTATTCAGTCTTTAGTAGTAACTCTGAATTTTTGTATGCAAAAATATGATCTTGTTCGCGAGTTTTATTGAGTGATTGGCAACCATATAAAAAAAGGTAGGTAAACGGTGACCATGATTCTGTCAGAGTGGCTTATCCGAAATCAAAAAACAAAATTAGATGGTAATCTATAGTTGGATGGCTATCGCCGGAACTAGGATTTTTTAAAAATTTCGAAAATTCAATTTTTTATATGCTTTTAAACATCAAGACCCAAAATTTCATGATTTTTTGCGACTATTTTTTTATGACAAAAAAACGGTTCAATATTTAAAGAAAATCCTAGTTCCGGCGATAGCCGTATGTGTGCTGAATGTAGCATTAAAATTTGAAAGCAAACGATTAAACTGTTCTTGAGAAATCATAGCCACCAGTTTAAAAAATGTAGTTTCGGGAAAAACGCGTTTGGAATTTCGGGCGTTATAGCTGTTACGCCGCTGACTGTAGAGCCAAAACTAAGGAACCGTTACATTCAATTTGAGTTTCAGACTTTCAGGACAGCAGTGCCCCTCTAAATATGTGTGCGTATATCTGCGTGTGAATAGAATCGGCCTCTGGTACAAATTCGAAAGTACACAATAGCTCTTGTTTTCCGCCCCGTCGAGCGGTCGGCCGCGCGATCTAAACTGCTGTAACTTTCCAGCGACTTTGAATTTTAGAAAATTACTTAACCAGTATATTCTATACATACTCTAGATTGGATTTACTCAAATTTTCAGAAATGAAATTTCAAGTTTAAAAAAAATATAAAGTAAAAATTATTTCAATGTTTCAATGAAAATAATTGTTTGATGCTTTTTATTTTGTGAGCTGATTAATTAAATATTAACTGATTCTATTAAAACCTAAATTTTCTTGAATTACTTTCAAAGGTCAATAATAAATCAAATTTTTCTAAATGAAAGTCAAAATAAAAAAAAAAGTAAAAATGATTTGTATGTTTCAATAAATATTAAAGCTTAAAGCTTCTTATATTGTGAAATGATTAATTAATTATTAGCTGATAATTTTTCTCGCTATAATAATTAGATAGATTATTGATGTTGTTTTAAGCGATGTTGTTTGTCTGAGTGATATAAATTAATGATAATATATAATAGATATTGTTTTTGACATACTTCAGACCAAATAAAAAAGGAGGTTAGTTGTTGAATCCTTTATTCTGCAGCCAACGTTTCGAAAACATAATGTTTTCCTCATCAGGACAAATATTTTTC
>CAKNXH010039815.1:0-18318 GCA_932178445.1 Andricus quercusramuli | reverse complement strand
CATATGCACGGAAACTTTCACAGAAATGTAGAAAAACAGTCCTTGTCGAAGGAGCAAACTTTTGCTTTCCTCAAATCATCAGGGCTCAATTCAGGTACAGAGGGCTTTATTTTCGCATGCCAGGACGGTGTAATCTCCACCTTAGCATACCGCGCCCGCATTTTATGTCAAGAAGTTCCCAGTGATAGGTGCAGAGCGTGTCATGCACACGTTGAGTACCTAGAACACATACTATCGGGGTGTCCGACCCACGCAGGAACAACGTATATCTATAGACATAATGCGGCCCTAAGAGTACTTTATTACCACCTTTGTCGCTCTTACGGTGTTGTTCGCGACCCTGCCCTGCCGAACGCTCCAAGGGATATGGAGTCAATTGTCCGAAACGAGAAGTGTCAGATTTTCTGGAACTACGATTTTCGGACAGCAGCTGTCATCCTTGGGTCGCTTCGTGTGCTCAAGACACACGAGGGTTTCGCCGACCTGTCGTTGTGATTTCGTCGTGCCCTGTGACCACCCATCTCACGGATGTGAGACGTGGCCATAGGTGTATTTTACCGCGGTTCTACTGGGGGCTATTGACATTTTCTTTTTAGATGGCAGTTGCTCTTAGTGGTACCCTGCGGTGGTTGTTTAACTTTTTTTTAATTATATATTTAATATGTACTTCTAGAATCGTTTGTAAACTATATATTAAGTTTGTTATATATATTATGGCCATGTGATGAGTGTGTCACGTGACCAGATTCCTACCTTACCGGCACTTTTTTTACTTGTCAACTTGTTTTCATACGAATAGCCACATCGAGATTAAAATGTGGGATAATAAATGAGACGCAGTAAAACTAAAACCTTACTTTGAGCAGGAAAATAACTACATTCCAGGTATAATTAAAAGAATTTAAGTGAAAGTTTCAAGCCCAACATAACATGTGTAATATGGTTATAGGATTTCTATGACCTGTTCTTCTGAAAATTGTCTTAATCACGTGCGCTTAGACTAGACGGTAGCGAACTATGAACTATCTGTCATATACAGAAGCATTACGCCTCATGGAAAAATGTTTTATTATTTTTTTTTATCTGACGAAATGAAAACTGAAATGATGTCTGTAAAATACGGCCGAAATAAATTCGAAATATGATAAAAATATTTAAGTTTCATAAATGTAGGAATTTTTAAATTCCTGTAAGTTAAATAAGTGCGCTGATGGACTGCGTTCGACGCTGTGTTGTGTACTTTGCAGCAGACGAAACTCGCTGTTTATCTCAAGCTATAACTATTTAAATTCCATTTAACCCCGAAATTGTGAAAAAAGGAAATGCACTAGCCTCCTGTCATATTTGATCTATACGAATTTCGTAAAGCAAAATAAATATCACTAAAACTAAATAACCTAACTTTTTGCATGTTATTATTGCTTTATCTAATAAGTGTCAAAGAAAATATTACTGGAAAAATTCTTTAATCAGAAAAAGTTACTGCATAAATAGACTATTATTCAAATGAGAAGTTCTAATAATAAAAGTAAACATACTTTTTAGGTACGTTAAGATATATATGCGATTTTAAATAAAAACAAGACTTGTACCTGCGCATGCAAGTATTGCTTTCAAAACCTACTTTTTAATTATTTACATTGTTCCAAATTATACGAGTCAACAAGAACTTATACACAAGTTTTTCTGTAAGTTCACTTTTAAACACAATTTCAATAATTTAACTTGTTTTATGAGTAGCCTATCTCCGCCCTTACAAAACATTTAACCGTTAGTTCTGCTGTCGCCACTTTGCGCGTTGTCAATCATTTATAAATTTCACACAGTTAATAGTCTGGCGGATAAGGTAAGCAGTTACGCATTTTGTGTAGCAAACGGAGACACTTTTCGTGTAAAGAAATTTTAGTGATTTTTTTTTTTAATCTGCTTGCTGCGCGCACCAATTGGATCTCGCGCTTCGCGCTCTATAATGTAATTACCTCCCGCTACGCGTTCGGTCATTGTACTTCCACCACATTTTCATAGGACTTTAAAAATTTAAGGTCAAACCATCGACAACTCAAATTTAGTGGTTGTGAATTCTCTTTTGTTAAAGCCCTTTCGGCTTTAACGAACACATTCTCATTACGTGTCTCGTGGGAATAAAAAGTTAAGAGCAAATTTTAAGATCTTAATAAAAGAAAGTTTGAATGAAGAAAATGGTAAATGGAAGATTTGTAGATATTTTTAAGAGCAATATGGAATAAAAATACTGTTTATTAACATTTTCTCCATATCTCGCGTTATTTGGCTCAGAATTTTCAATTTTCAATTTTTGAAAAAAAGTCAGAAAGTTGATATGACAATCTAGTCACTCTTGGCACTCTTCGTGCCGCATTGTGCGTTTGGATGTAGGTCGTTCCCGCATGAGTTGGACAATGAGATAGTATGTGTCCTAGATGCTCGGGGTGTGCATGACAGGCTCTGCGGACATCATCGGGATGTTTTGGCTTAAAATGCGGCGACGGTATGCCAGAGTGGAAATAACACCGTCTTGACATGCCAACATGAAACCCTCCATGCCCGACTTTAATCCAGGTGATTTGAGGAAAGCAAAAGTTAGCTCATACGACATCGACTGGTCCTCCATATTACGATGTGTTCGCCCCTGAATAGATCAATGTCGGTCATAGTGGGCGCTTCATAAGCTGCAGACTTGAGTTATAACGGATTGTAGTTTTTCCTTTTCCCGCTAGGGTCGGGCAAAAGAGATTCCGAGGACGATAACTGCTTTACCTGCTCCCTGCTTCGCTTAATAGTAGAACACTGTACCACAAAAAGCAATTTTTCTTCTTTTCATTGTTACATAAGAAATAGATTTTTTTCGAAAAAAGCGACCTGTACCGGGAGTCTTTATACCCTTTAGATTATTTATACAAAAAATAAGACAAATGGCTTCGCCGTTTGGCCTGAATCCATTTTCTACGCTTTACACTCAATTTCCAGGGCCCTTTACTGATTTCTTTCCCATGTGTCAACTATTGTCTCTTTTGCACCACATTCTTTGAGGATTATTTCGTTTCACTTTGTCCATCAGTGTTTTCCCGGAAATTGCGCGCAGAGGTTTCATGCCAATCGCGTTAATTTTACTTTTATCCTTTTCTTGACAGGCCCATGTCTCGCTACCGTATAGCACAGTCGGTACAAATATAGAATTATGTATTGCCATTTTAGCTTTTTACATTCTCATTCTAATGAGAAGGTATTGGTTTTATGTAAAATTTGACTTGGTCGGTTTTCATCAAATCTCCACGTTTTGAGACCCCCTGAGCCAGAAAAAAAGGTTTTTACCAAGGTGTCTGTCTGTCTGTAATCTGTCTGTCTGTCTGTAGGCACGATAACTTTCGAAAAAATAATCAGATTGGGTTGTGCTTTGGCACACTTTTTTAGGGCCTAAAAAGAAAGAACAAGTTCGTTAACCAACTATTTTGGATGACAATTCAAAAAGTGAGCACATTTTGAAAATTTTTGAGACCATTTTTTTCAAAATTCAAAAATTGTATGTACGGCTATTCATAGTACTCCAAAACTCGAACAATTTATCCTAATGACTTTTTCGGATAAAAAGAAAATTACCGGAGTTATAGCATTTTCAAAATTACAAAAAACAAACGTAAATTAACATTTTACGCCGAAAAACGCACGATATGGAAAAAAGTCAAGAGGAGGAAAATGTTTCTTTTTGAACACCCTACAATATTTTCTTAACAACTTTTTGAATTTTTTGAATTTTTCGAAAAATCTAAATTTTGATCACACAAAAAAATAATGAAAAATCAATAATTTCATTTTGCTGTCAAACTATGCAAGATACGACCAAAAATGAATGGAAAAAAATTATGCACCCAAAAATGATCCCTAAATTTGACATTATTCACTTTTTGATATGATGCGTAGTTTTCATTTTATTCGTAAAAGACAGCATTGGAAATAGTAAAATTACATTTTTAGACGAATAACACAAGCTACAAGAAAAATGACAGAGACAAAAATTGTTCATCCAAAGAAGAGGTACAAATTTGTTATAAATCGTGTTCTAATAGGATGCGTAGTTTTTGTTTTATTCGTGACTTTTTCATTTCAATCATACGGTGCACAGAACCGTGTGTGGAACGCAAGGTTCAAATGATTTCCAAATCACATATCGAGCGCGAAGCGCGAGTATTTGGATGAGAATGTGTTCCTTAAGGTCGATAGAACCTTGAGTAAATAAAGTTCCATTTCATTCTAAAATAAAAACAAATTTAACAATCACTTCACATGTAGAGGTTTTGATAATTGTATAATATTTGCAAATAAACTTTTTCTTTCCATCAAAGTCGAACACGAACTTCAAAAATCTAGAGAAACCGAGCGTCAAGCGCGATTTAAATTCGTCGCGAGCGAAGCGAGCCGCGCGCGATGAGAATGTGCCCGCTAAGCGGGCAGATTTTTTTGATATATTTTTACTTCTGAGAATGCACCATGCTCTACCGATAACCTTCTGATCCTCGTTTATGCGTCTACCTAACTCCCCATGTATCTTTCCGTCTTTAGTGAATAAGCTACCTAGATATATGTACTTATGAACTTGTTCTAATCTCTCATCATTTAGGACAATGCAACATTGTTTTCTCAGCTTTTTCTTCAAACACTATGATTTTTTGTTTAATTTACGTTAATTTTAAGGCCCATGTTCTTCATGCTTGTATTCAGTTTGCTCAACATTCTTTGCAAGTCTTCGATCCTTGTTTAACGCCTTGCATAATATCGAACCAATCACTCAGTTTCCCATTAATCCTTCTACTCACATAATGAAAGGAATTTGTAAAATCAATTTAAAACATTGACCGGAGCATAACTTCATTAGCCAAGAGCATTGAAAGTAACTTTGCAGACGAATAATGTAAATAAATAATAAAAAAATGTTAAAAATGTACCTTCAAAGTTCAAACCAATTTTTAGGCTTATCGAGATTTAAGGATATTCGACCTCAAACTAAAAATGATCAGAACTGGAACAAATTGAATTATGTAATTTTAAAATATTTATTAAAAAAGCTCTACAAATTTCAGATACATTCAGAACCTCCTTCATTAACAACAATTTTGTTAAAATTCAAAACAGTGGGAACCGGAGACCCACAAAAGTAGAGAAAGAAGTATACTTCCATTTCTAGGAAAAGTAAACACAGGGAATCCTGGACATATCGGAGCAGTTTTTATCAAAAGTCCATTTTATTCGATCACGTTATTACATTGTTGGTAACAAGTGTAAAAAATTGCTACCAGTAAATGATCGATTTTCATAAAATAGCGTATACTTTATATTTACTACATATTTTAAATTTATCCTTTATGTTTTCCCATTAGTAGACATACCTAAATTAGAAAAATGGATAAGCTTACGAAGTATAGATTAATATTTGTCGTGGAACATGTTGTTTAATATACGTCAATGTATTGCTTAAGAGGTACACTTAAGAAAAATTTATCTCATTTTTCCTGTTTTCACATTGGTGAAAGAAAATCGCTTATAGACGTGTCCACGCGTTACAGTGGTCGAAGCTCAGAATTTACTATTCATGATCCTTTACAGGCTTCATTTCCTGACAGATTTGGTTGTCTTTTTTGTTACAAACACTCATAACCTCGACATAACGAGTTTCAAGGGACTGTGAAAGGCGTTCGTTATAAGCGGGGATTTCTAGTAAACGAATTTCACCCTTCTCTTTCAAGTTCAAGAGATCGAACCAATTGTTCGTTATATGTGGCATTTCGTTATAAGCGCGAAAGTTATATCGAGGTTCTACTGTACATTGCAATTTTATTATGGTGCAATAATATTTAAACAAATAAAGTGATGAATTTAGTATGTTCGAAAATATGATTTTATTTTATTTTTAAAAAATGTCAAAATAAACTCACTCATAGAACATAAATGATTGAATTAATTTTTAACTTATTATTATACCCACATAGCTCGCTTACGGAAAAACCTGGATTTTTTTAGGACATGGTCCAAGTGACCGGGAGAAAAAATCAGGTCTGCCCTAGGCTTAGACCTACACTTAAACCTAAATAAAAACACAGGTTCATGCCCGCTAAGATTTTTCATTTGAAACAAAAAGTAAATTAATGCGGCAAATTTTTGACAGAGAATTCAGTATTTTCAATGAAAATAGCTCTAATTAATATAATCAAGTCGGAAATCGATTTTATACTGAAATTTTTAATTTGCATTTAGGTTGTACGTAAAAAAATCGATCTCTGGTGGAATTTTCTACAAAAGGAGCTATATTAAAATAGAATAATTATTTATATGCTCAATTCATTCCAAATTTTTCAATCATGCCGATGCGGAGATAATTAATGTCAAAGTTGACTACTTTAACATGTAATTCATGGGCCATGTATACGCACTCTCGACATTTTAATTTGTAGTACTTAAAAGCTCTGGTAGAGAAATTAAAAAAAATGTCGGTATTTGTGCTGCTTGAAAATACAAATTGTTGAAAAAAATACATGAAATTTCTCTACCGTGTAGTTTCATAGATAATGGAATAAAAAACATTGAAATATTAGTCACTTTCAAACGGATGGACGTAACAGTATCGCGACCCGACAACACTGTTTCCTTTCTCCAGCTTGTTTGCTGTACGCACTCGATACACACGCACACACACTAAAACGCATATCACAGTTGCTCAAGGATGGCTAGGTTTAAATTGCGACGTTGCACGATCTATGAGTCTGCCGCAGCCCTATCCGACCGCGTGCAAAAGCGCTGGCTAAGGTTTGATGTCAGCCGTGAACTAATCCGCTGGCGGCGCTGCTGCGCTTCTTGCTGGCAGAAACATTAGGCTATATGGCAAATTCAAATAAAAAATGAAGTATTGATGAAATAAATAAGTTTAAGTGATTTATAGTGCGCGTCAAAGAAACTAATTATTGTAAAGAAGGCTTTTTTGCATTAATATGACCGGATATAGAGGTAATAGATGCGTAGTTCCGAAATGCAATTCGGGCTACGAATCCCCTTTGGAGAAAGTTCACCTTTTTTCTGCTCCCAAAGAGAGAGATTAGAAAATTATATCTAAGATATGTGTCACATTATCTGGAGCATAGTTCAATGGTATATAATATTATATATATAATATATATATATAATATTATATATATACAGGGTGTCCGTGTATTCAGAATACATATTTGTATTTTCTGATTCCTTGTGAAAAACTGAATAGAAAATAATCAATAAAAAAATTTGATTGAATGCATAATTACCGAGTAATTAGCAATTAAAGATTATCCAATCAGAAAAATGCGTTAGATATCCGACAGTCCATGTGCCCTCGCTAAGAGTGTGTGAGAATACAAGTTCAGAACGTATAATTTCCGGTCCGTTTATTTTTATAGGAGGTTTTGACTCTTTGGTGCAACTTCACACTTAAACAAGATTCGAAAATTAAATAGTATCTTTTTCGTGGCAACCAGATTAAAAAACATTGCTCGGCGATTAAATTAAAATGCACGCGATTTTTTGAATAAGAGTCATTGTATTGAATTTTTGAAAATTAAGGGATGATTTGGCGTTTCCGGTGATACTGGCGGCAGTTAATGCCAAAAGAGCAGAAAAAACATTGCATCACCATATCTGATGGGGAACTCACGTCAAATCATCCCTTAATTTTCGAAAATTCAATACAATGACACCAATTCGAAAACTCGTTAGATTTTTTGGTGATACTGGTAGCAATTGATGCCAAAAGAGCAGCAAAAATGTCAACCCTCTATCGAATGTGAAAACCCGCCATCTCACCCCTTAGTTTAACGAAAATTCATTACAATTACCCTAATTCGAAAAATTACCTGGCTCCGTTGTAAAGTAGGGGTGGTTTCAATTGGTTTGAAATATTTTGAAGAAACATCGACACACCCTCTTACGTTTGATGCGTGTGTCTGTTGTAATTTTTTTTCTGTTTCGAGCTGTTTATGAATGTTTAAGAATTTATAAGACTTAGTACTTAATTCCAACGGCATTACCACGCTGAAAACACCAGTTCCCGTAAGATCACTGAAGTTAAGCAGCGTTGGGCGCGGTTAGTACTTGGATGGGTGACCGTTCGGGGAATACTGCGTGGTGTTGGCCCGTCGTGGGTGTGGTGGACCCACACTGGTAGTATTTATCCACCTAGAAACACTACCCGAATCGGGTAGTGAGGCAATGAACTTTCGAGTTCGAAATGCTAATCAATTTTTTTTTAGTACTTAATTCCTCACCAGGTGAAAAACTATTTTAAAAAGCTTGAAAAGCTGACGTTCTAAGCAGGTGACCATATGTAGTTCATTATTTCTGCAAATCATAGGAAGTTTCATAACATTCCAATATTTCATAATTATTTAGAAGCTCGTTCGAGTCCCCGTCGAAAACTAACTACCTTGTTTTGATTCCTCTGTTAAAAAATACCGAAAAAACTTTCGAAAAAGAAGATTAAAAAAGTCTTTCAGTCACGAAAACGAAGATTTTGGGTTACATAAAGCAATATTGTAAATTTTAAATATTAACCCATTTTTTTAAGCTCGTAAGTGCCTCCCATCAATACCAGGCTCCCTTGATTGGACTCTGCATATAAAAAACTACGGAAGAAACTCGACAAAAAGATGACTTATGATATCTGTCAAAAGAAATTCCTTACTTTCGCTCATAAAATCCAAGATAGTATATTCTAACCTTTCCACACTTTTCTGAAAGCTCGTAAACTTTTTCCTTCAAGAAAGAACACGCTTGTTAGGATTCTCTAGTCGAAAAACTACTGCAAAAATTTGGTGAAAAGACGATTGAAAATGTCCATCAAAGTTTGTTCCTTACTTTCTGTTATAAAAAGCAAGACTTAATGTTTTTAAATTCCAAAGAATTCAATGTTTGCTGTCATTGCTTCAAAGTTTTAAAAAATTCTTCAAGTGAATTCAGAACTTTTGAGGGGAATTCAACGCAATTCGAGAAAATTCCGCAAAATTCAAGTAACGATTACATCTTCATTCAGCGGTAGGTAAGCCGTCGAAATAACTTGGACTAATTTGGAAAGAATTAGGAATAGTGCTATGGTTTTAGTAGAATCCTGAAGAATTCAGGGGAATTTGTAAAATTTGCGAGCCCTTCAATTACAAATAATGCAATGTGTATTATCGTAGCTGAAAAAGTATTTAAAAATGTTTTGAATAATTCAAAAGTATTGAATGTATTTCTACAGAATTTAATAGAATCGTGTGTAATTCAAATAAAGGGTACATCTTCCTTCAGTCGTACCTACGCCGACTCCCTAACTTGACTAATTGGGAAATAATCAGGAAAAGTGCTATGATTTTATTAGAATTCAGAAAAATTCTGGAGAATTTATAGGATTTATGAGTCTTTCTACATATTCTAAACTGTTGATTGCGTATTTTCATAGTGTGAAAAGTATTTAAAATTCTTTAAATTAATTCTGAAGTAAGAATTACGAAAGTTGCGATGGATTTAGTAGAATTCAGCGAATTCAGAGGAATTTGGAGAATTCAAGAATCTTTAAATTTCAAATAATTTAATCTGTGTTCTCATAGGTTGAAAAGTATTAAAAAGGCTTTAAATTAATGAGAAACAAATTTTGAAGTGAATTCTACAAAATTCGTGAGAATTCTGCGGAATTTAATTCACAAGCACATCTTCATTTACTTCTAGCTTAGCAGTCGACTAACTAGACTAATTGTGAAAGAATTAGAAACACGGCAATGATTGTATCAAACTTCGGAGAATTCCGGAGAATTTGGAGGAATTAACAGTATTCAAAAGGTTGTGTATGCAAAACCGGTACCGGTAAAAAAAAGTTGTCGGTACCTGTAAAGAAATTGTCGATAGAGCTTAAACTGCTTAAACTTACACGGAAAAAATAAGTTGTCGAAACTTTACTTGACTAGTCAACCATTCTAGGGTAGGCCACTTTTTGTTTAGAATCTCGTATAATTTTGATTAAATAACCGCAGACTTCATTGAAAAAGTGAAAAAAGTCATCGAATTATTGGAAGACAATCTAGGAACATCAGTTTTCGAATTTGTATTCGGCAGATTTTGACAAAGTTCTAGACAAGCATTCAATTTTTCATAAAAAGTCCGCTAGATTCCACAAGATTTGGAATACAATAACTCTAGCACAGAAACGAATAACTGATTTATGAGTTGTCGAAGAATTCGTTGACTGTCTTCTAGATATCGATATATTCTCAATGTACAGTCACATTGGATGCTTGTATTAACACGTAGTGACGCTCAGGTGAATTGGTATGTGTATAAGTCTGAATGGAGTCGCGGTCACCGGCAATGAACAAATAAGCGCGGATTTAAATTTGGCTCTTCACTGAGATTTGTGCAAAATATTTAAAGTGTCAAGTTAGCCGTGGGGTCTAGTTGTTAGGGATAAGTTGCGTTCGATAGGCGCTAGGTAGTTCGAATCCCGCCGACAAATTTGTTTCGATTTTTCATAGGTTCGTGTGTATCTGTGAAAATAAATATAACTTAGGCGTGAGTCTATGTGAATAAAAATATATTTAATATAACCGCGAAATATACATTTTTTTAACTTGGCTATACTGTTTTCTAAAAACTCGTTAGGAGTCATCGAAAGTTTCATTGACTGGCTTCGAAGCATTAGTGTATCAGTGTTTCAAGAACTCTATTCCTCTGGTCTTCACATTTTCACTGTAATTATTTTGTACTTTCGACAACTCTTTCTACTTTTTAAACATGTATCAATCAAGGTTTGTAAGACGATTCTTCAAATTTATGACATACGTTTAGCCCTATCCTAGAGTCGTTGACTCAGTCATTCAAAATTTCAACAACTAATTTTTTCCGTGTAGAAAAGGTTAGGGGTAAAACTGAACTTATTTCTGTGATTGATCACAGAAGACGAATCAGAGAGATGCAGGGATAGGGCTCTGACCAACATTATTTTTGTGACTAGTCACAGGGGTGCCTTGTGCCTCCAAGTGATGTCGGAAAGGGGTAGGGGTTTGACTATCATTAATTCTGTGTCCAGTCACAGGGCCACCATCCAGCCACCACGAGCTGTTGGAAGGGGTGAATTTCGTGAATTCCTTAAATTTCGTTAATTCCTTGAATTCGGTTAATTCTGCGAATTTCTTGAATTCCGTGCATTCGGTGAATTCCTTGAATTTTATGTACGGTTCAAAAACCGGTAAACAATTTGTCCCTATATGTTTCGTTATGGTATATAAAATGGTTTTTCTCTTTCTCTTAATTTACAGTTTAATTATTTTCTTCACAGGACTAACTTGAAATGAGAATTTATGTAAGAGCATGAATCTTGTTGACTTCGACATTTTGATTTTTTCAATTTTTTTTTTAAATAAAGAACTTATATTTGACTTGGATTCCTGTATCCTGAGGAGAGGAGCATTTGACCATCATCAAGGTCTTTTTATTTGGTCTGAAGTATGTAATTTTATACCTTTAACGTTATTTATTGGGATCCGATGCGCTGCGATACACCATCTGGTGGCAGAATTTGAAACCTTCAACTCCAGGTAGATTTTGACAGATCGCATGGGCAATCGCAGAAAAATACTGTTCATTCAAAAATAAACAATAGATAATGCTTCAAAATTGATTTAAAATCAAGGCAGAAGTTTATTTTGTTATTTAAGAATTTCTATTATGGAATTTTCCCCGCAAAAAACAAAAAGCAAAGAGTTTTGCTGCGTGTTTGGCTGTTCGTCTACAGCGCGAAAATATGAAACGCTGGTATTTTTCCGTTTTCCTAAAGTCGGTGTATCACTTGTGACAATTAAAAATACGTTTGGAGAGTCCGAAAAGATTGATCAGCGCATAGCTTGAAAAATGCATCAAGAATGGGAAAACCTACAACTGACACCATGGTAGTTTGTTCCTTATTGCACTTTAAATGCAAAGATTTTTACTGTTCTGGCTCAAGTAAATACTCTTTAATATGCCAGATAAAATAAATTGAAGTATTTATAAATAATGATATTTAAATTATTAATAAAAAACAATAATTATATTCCATTTGTTATTATTATTCGTCAAGATCATTAACCTCAAAAGAGCAACATCTTGGTTTTAATTGATGATGACCGATTCCACTTCAAATCATGCAGAGAGGTCCAGGTTAGGGTTTCGTAATAAATTTACCTTTGAAATTATAATTCGTCAATGAAAATAAAGAGATACGTATTTCGTACTTTAGCCGACAAAAAAATTATCTTAGAAATTAGGAGCTAATTAAGTTAACCTTCCATTTTAAGTTGTTTAACATTTCTACAAAAAGTCCTTTACACACTTTCTAAAGGTTACATTCCATCGGCTAAATATTTACTTTGTTAATTATTGCTGCCTCTGCACTCGATGTCTTCGATTGCACTGTCGATTTTCTTCATCTCGAAAAAAATATCCGTTAAACATGTTTTCTATGAGCAAAAAGTACACGATGTCTAGAAAGATCACTTATTTTTCAGCAAATTATAGTAACATTCAATAAATTTTAAGTTTTGTTGTACTAAATGAAAATTTAATTCGATTGCTTTCAAAATTTTAATTCTAAACAACTTTATGATCTGCACATTTACCCTTTTTCCTAGTAGTTGACGCAAAAATTAAAAGTTTGGGTTTTCTGAAAAAAAATTGTTCTTGTTGAAAAAATGGTTCACCTAAAAAAAGCTTTTGTTTATTCTGACATCGTAAACTGGATCTCTCTGCATGATTTGAAATGGAATCAGTCTGATGAGGATCCTTCAGGATTTTTCATTTGTGAAATATTTGTAATAATTTGTAATGATTTTCGCACGTTACCTAGGCTTCTATTCAAAATCTACCTGGAATAGTGGCCATACTGAAATTATGGCGACGGTGGCGCACCCAAGAATTCAGATCCCATATAACTTTTTAATATTCTTGAACTTTATTGCCAAAGAATACGCGTAGCTTACCAAACAAGTAATTTACAATACCGGTATTGGAATTTTGCGTTACACTCACTTTCGTCCGTCTACAGCGGATGAGTAATCCTCTATTTAAATAAGATGAGAATTGAGCCTTGCTATTCTAGTGGTGACACACTCGACTTAAAGAATTTGGCGGTTAGTTTTCGATTCTACGTGCTTGCGATTTTTAAAAACTTTCTTCCGCAACATTGCATTACATGTGAGGCAATATTCTAATATATGAGTGGCAATATTCCACTACATGTATGGCAATAGAACAGTACCAACATTTATAAACTACAATATCCTGTATTGGAACGTTACCTTACGTCTCGGAATAAACTTCCAGTACATTTAATGGAAAGTGTCGAACACTTCAGGAGCCAAATTTCTTCTTTGTCGATAATCCTAGCATTCTCGTATTTATAATTTGAACTTGTTAAAACTCACACACTAATGAAATAATAAATAATTCATGAGTCTGAAGTTCGCAACGTTTACGAAAAACGCCAGAAATTTGTTTGTTGGAAAGTCGAATTTTTTTCTCTGATAATGGCAGCATTTAATGCCAAAAGCATCCCAAAAAATGTCATCCCTATGGTGCATGTGGAACCCAACCTAAATCAACAGTATACGAAATTCTGTAATACGTAAAAACATACATCTTATCTAAATTTTAAATATTTTTGTACATTGATTTATGTTGTAGTATTTATTACTGTTTTATATGCACAAAATACGCCTTACTTTAGATTAAAACAAAAAATATTGTTGTTTCATTGTATATTAAAAAGTAGTGGTTAAATTAAGAGAGACTAATGTTTGATATCGCAGTAATTGGGACAGCTATCCTAGTAAGAAAAAATTAAATTGCAAATTCATTAAAAATGTTTTTTTTTTTTTTATTTCAAATGGCATCCTCAGTAATATTGTTTTGATTCTTAAAATCACAGAACAACTATTTTTTCCCAGACCTTCAAAAGTGGCAAAATTTCAGGATTTGCTTGAAACTTGTTATCGAGGTATTTTTTGTATGTGAAAATTGCAGATTCAATTTTGTAAAATAATTGTTTATCCTTAGGACTTGGTCGAAGTGGCCGGGAGAATAAAACAAGCGATCGTTTGGTTAAAAAAAAAGTAAATTAATGCGGCAAATTTTTGACAGAGAATTTAGTACTTTTAATGAAAATAGCTGTAATTAATATAATCGAGTCAGAAATCGATTTTATATTGAAATTTTTAATTTGTATTAAAAAGAGTAGTTGAAAAGGTAGCTTAAAAGCTATGGCAATTGCCGGGCCGCGACCTCCTCGCAAATTAATTCGCGGTAAAAAAAGGCGTGGGGCCCCAACAATCGTCCTCTCTTGTGAGATCCAAAAGATACACAGATACACAATCTGAGAAAAATTTGACATGGCAGGCAGTTAAATTAATGTTTTATGTGGGTGGAAGAAAGCTCGCAAGCAGGAAAAAATCACAATTAATTCGCGGTTCCTGGTTGAAGCATTCTTATATCCTCAATGGGCCTGCGCGACTGAAGGGGCATTATAAGCGGGAAATTAAAATTAATATCCCACACAGTATAAAGAAGATACATTTACAGCTTTCAAATCTACTTGAAGTTAAAAAATGGGAAATTATCAGCATATACCTTTGCTCAAAAATATTTAAGCAATGATCATAAAATATTGAATTGGCTAAAATAATGATTAAATTATTTTATTTCCCTGACAGTAATGTTCAATTATAGCAATAAGAACATAATTCAATGATTGTATTAATTCAATTGCATCTCAGCAGGTCAACATATATTAGGTTTTAATTTAATTTCAATACTGTGCATATTTTAAACATTTAATTGGTAAACTAATGAATTCAATCGATAATGTATTTGCCTCGCACTACGCGCTCGGTCCTTATACACGGAAAAAAAAGTTAATTAAACTTTCTTGAACTATTTCAAGAGTCGGGGATGAGAGCGAACCTTAAACAAATTTTCTATATTCTGTATAACTTTCAGGATTTAATTTAGAACAAACCTGGAATAACTCTACAAGAATTCTGTAAACTTTATATTGAATTCCGATTTAAAATAGTTTAATAAAATATATGGGGTAAACTTTGCCAAGTGTCCCCGCCTAAAACTTCGTTGTCGCCTATCTCATTCAAACTCCGCCAGATTGTAGTGCTGGTGGACCTACTTAATTTCTGCGAAGGGGGCGCACCTAGTACAACGGGTTGTCAAGATACAGGGGCCCGAATTTTCGACGATTCACCCCGACTCCTAACTTTCAATTGTACATAACTCCTGATAAAGTTATCCAATTTTACTTTTTTAGAGGGTTTTCAAAAGCTATTTTAACATGGTTCACAATAAAAATAATCACTAAATGATAAAAAAATTATTTCACCTTGATTTTCAATTTTGAAAAACATTTTTGAGATTTTCTCCCAATGCGGCATTTTTGATATTTTTTTAATTGGGCTAGAAGAAAAGCTTGATTTTTTCTCTTCAAAAACATCCAAAAAAAAACATGGGATGAAAATTATTGGTTGAGTTATAGAAGGTCATAATATAGCGGGTGTCCCGCGCCAACTAGCCATGGCGCTACTAGGCGTGCTATAGTGACTCCGAGGCTCTAATAATTGATAAAAATGATGTTTCTGCTTACGCGTAACAAAAATTCCATTTTATTCTGACTTTTATGTCGCTAGAGAACGATTTAGATGTTGTCTTAATTAAAATTTCATAATGGTTCCATTGTAGAAAAACAATAATTAATAATAAAATCATAAACGATTTTGGTGGATGGTTTTGCTCACCTGTTACATGTCGAGATGGTTTTTGATAAGTCTTCTAGCTTCTCACGTTTTATTGAGTTTCTTTGGTGTTAATCTCTTTGCCTTTAACAACTTGGGGTGCTTTTTGACATGAGTCTCCTAACCTTTTGCATGTCGGGGTGCTTTTTTTTATGTCAGCCCCCTTGCCTCTCACGTTTTGTGGTGCTTTCTGGTGTGAGTACACCAACGCGACTGCACATGGAAAAAAACAATGTGATGGAATTGGGGGCAATTTGAAAACACTCGCCGCACTTGCCAGTCTGCAGGCGTCATCTCAGAATCAGTTTTTGACTGCTGATGCTCTATATCAATGGGTTAAAAAAAACTTGCCTGAAACAATATTTTTCATCTCCGAAGAAAATCACGCCCCCAGTGCTGAAAACCTTAAAACTCGATTCGATTCTGCAAAGACTGTGCCGGACACACAAAAATACCATTTCTTTTTACCCTCTTCAGAATTGACTCTAATTTAGAAGAAGTATTCGTCATCTCCACAGTATGACATTTTCCCGAAGAAAAAGATTGCAAAGAGATCGCGAAGAAGTAAAGAAGTAAAGTGAACGTTAAATTGAATGAAAAATCATTTTTTAAGTAACACTGTGAGAAGCAAAGGGACGCACGCCACAAAGCGCCCCAAAACGTGAGAGGCAAGGGGGCTCACATAAAAAAGCACCCCGAAATGCGAAAGGCAAGGAGACTCACATAAAAAAACACCTCGAAATGTGAAAAGCAAGGAGACTCACATAAAAAAGCATTCCAAATTGTTAAAGGCAAAGTGATTAACACCAAAAAAACTTACTAAAACGTGGGAAGCTAGAGGACTTATCAAAAACCATCTCGACATGCAACAGGTGAGCCGAACCATCCACCAAAATCGTTTATGATTTTATTATTAACTATCGTTTTCCTACAATGGAACCCTTTTGAAATTTTAATTAAGAAAATATCTAAATCGTTCTCCAGCTACATAAAAGTCAGAATAAAATGGAATTTTTGTTACGCGTAAGCAGAAACATCATTTTTATCAATTATTAGAGTCACTACTCTGAGTCACTATAGCACGCCTAATAGCCCGAAAACGCCCAATGGGCGTTTAAACCGCACGCACCTACTATCCGTCGTTCACGATGGGAAGGCCCCTCCAAAACAGCTGTGCATTTTGGTAATTTACTCGCAATGCAAAAATCGCACAAAAACAATACTTATATCATGATGAAGCTTACTTTATTGCGCTTAAAACAAGCCCTCATTTGTTTATGTACAAACATTTCTTTTGGAAATATCCTTCGCGAAGAGATGAAAACCGTGGTTTTTTCGTGTCACTCCGTCCTTGCTTAACTTTCAATGACGATATCTTTGAACTGCACAGTGTTAACAATTTTTTAAAAATCATGCAGATGCATTCACATTTTTACTATACATACGTGAAAACAAAATTGCAATATATTAATAACAATTGACATAAAATACATTTGAACATGACTATGCTATCTCTCGTAATATAAGTAGTAGAGAGTTATATTTTGGCTTAAACCGCTTGGAAAATTGCAAGAAATGCAATCGAATAATAATTCGGAATGACAATCCTCAAACCTATTGATTAATAACAAATCATCCTGGAAGACCAATGAATGGTAGTGTGGGTGTGAGGACACAGCGGGATACCATAGCTGAAGGGTCTACTCATTGAAGAAGAGTCTCGAGAAGAGTAGCTTCTGCCTGAAAAAGCGAATAGATACTTTCATCACCGAAGGCGTAGGCATGGGGGCAATTTTCATATTGTGCAGCATTTTGTCTGCCTGACACTTTTCTTCAAAAACGAGTTTCTTTGCTTCAAGCTGAAGAAATCTCAGATTGGAATCAATACAAAAAATCTGTTTCAGTACATTTGAAAAAAAATTAAATTTTTCAAAGTAATTTTTTCAATTTTTCGTAGGTAGAAAGTAATAAGTACGGAATTTCTTATATTTGAACCTTCAGAACGTCCAGTATATTACATATTTTCGTACGATTTACGTCGCCCACTTGCTTACGCCATTGGAAATCAAAAGTATGTTTTTCCTCTTTTCAGAACTTGATGAATGGGCAGACCCCCCGAGGTGACCTTTAGCTATGGTATCCCATAGTGACACAGTCCATAGTGTTTTCACACCCACACTACCATTCATCGGTCTTCCAGGATTATTCCTTATTAATTAATAGGTTTTAAGATTGTGATTGCTAATTGTTATTCGATAGTATTTGTTGCAATTTTACAAGCAGTTTAAGCCAAAAGATAACTCTCTACTACTTATATTACGAGAGATAGCATAGTCATGTTCAAATGCATTTTATGTTAATTGTTATCAATATATTGAAATTTTGTTTTCGCGTATGTATAGTTAAAATGCACGGAGAAAAATATTTCGAGAAACTTTACCAAACTCAGTTGGGTAAAGTTGGGACATATGGACACTTTGATAAA
>CAKNXH010039813.1:0-10053 GCA_932178445.1 Andricus quercusramuli | reverse complement strand
TCAATATAAATAAAATAGAAATAAATAAAACAAGGCAAAACGAGCCACCTATATAAGTGAAATCAAAATTAAACAAAAGAAAGTAAAACGAGCTAATGAACCAGAAAACATGAGTCAAAAATAACAAAATATAAAAAAATTTATAAAGATATAAAGAAAAGAAAAGAAAAATTAAAAATGTAGAATAAGGACTAAGATAATAAAAGCCGCCTGCGAGTAGGTAGGGGCAGGAATCCTGGGCAAAATAAGGAAACACAATTATTAAGTAACAACACTGAGGACAATTAATATCAAAGTAGTATCTTGAGGGCTTTCGAATCGGCAAGAGCTAGAGAGGCAATTTCCAACCGCAAACCTGCAAAAATAAGGACGATTAGGAACAAGCATCAACAAACAGACGGAGAATCAAAGTACTTAGTTTCACTTCTAACATAAAAGGTATGATAATATAAAGATAGTGAACAATAAAAAAAAATAAATAAATAAAAAGTGAATATATAAATTAATTGGTAAATAATCGAACATAAAACAAATGTGAACAAAAATTTTTTTGTACAATGTGAAATAACGTGGCTACAAAAACAAACAAAAAAAACATGAGCGGACAGCAACAGAAACGCTTCAAAGACCATGGTATGCAAGTATGCGAGAGAATGATAGGAAGATCACTGCTATACTCAATGACGACTACTAAAAATAGTGAAATTTCTAAAACTATTGAACATGGTGGACCCAATACAACGAAGAAAAGGCCAGAAACAAGGAACAAAATGAATCAAACTCCAAGGTTCGGAATAAAAGAACAAGTAGGCCGAAACAACAACGAAAAAAAAGGAAGAACAAATAGGCCGAGACAACATCGAAAAAAACAGGAAGAAACAAAAGGGCTAAAAGAAACACCAAAGGAGGAGGACAGCTACTCATAGAGAAATTGAAACAATACGTCGAGAAAATGGGTAACCAGCTAAAAAGGGCACACCGCCTACGACTCCAAAAATAAAAGAAATTGAAAAGTTCAACAAGGCAAAAGAAAAAAAAGCCATAAAAAAAGACTATCGTAGACGCAGAACAAAAGGAAACCAACCAGGAGTTGATAGAAAAAGACACAACCCCAGAGGCAGAGCCACAAGAAGAAAATAAGGACTACGTATTTGGACAAATAATAAGAGGAAACTTCTTTTCACTGATTATGGGAGAAAACGATTACGAGGAGGAAGACGACGAAGACCACAAATAAAATAATAATAGTAAAATTAAATTAAACTTTCTTTGTAACTTCTCGCTTACGAGAAGAAAAATGAAAACAGTTCGATCAAATTCCACTAAAATCATTGAAGGAATAATCCACAAGGAAGAGATATACAAATCGTCATTTCAAATTAACCATAGAAGCCACTAAAAAGAAAGGAGAAACAACTTTTTTTAAACCAATCAAACATAGTCAAAACAAAATCGAGAATCGATTCCCAAATGGGTAAACTCGATCCGATATGCACAACACTTTGAGGAGGGATAGGTACAATTTAACTTCATTTGATACAAAGAAAGGACCAGTTCGAACCAAATAGAGCTTTCGACCAAGCTTTCGACTTGGAAATCGCACAATTTGAATTCTGAAGGTCGGAGTAACTGTAAAATATCAAATCAAGTTATATCCTGTTCCACGTTGTTGAGTCTGAATTTCCTATGGTCATGGAGCGACCCAGTATGGGGATCTAGACTAGAACGCTGGTTTCATAAAGCCAAACATAAGTAGCATGAAATAATAAGAAATTTCTGCCTACTGCCAAATCGTATATAAATTGATTTGAAGAATTGTAGAGCCTCCATACGATAGGAAACTAAGGTGGAATTTCCGATAGACATTGCACCTAGTCTTGAGAAAACGAACCCTCAGTTTGGGTGAGAAAAAAGGACTGTGAGGAATTAAAATATGTCCTGGATGCTCAAGAAAATGAGAGGGAGATGGGGATAGGAGTCAATTTAGTCAAAAAGGCGGCGATTCTATCAGGAGGTCGAAGTCACATCGAATAAAAATTAATTTTCTTGCAATCTCCTCTGCGCACTTATGACCCCACAATGCCCTAGAAGTAAAAAGATATTCCAATGAATCGTAACCGAAGGAGAGTAAATTTTACAGAGTCACCAGCCGATGTAGAGTTGAGATACACCGATAGTAACATTTTTGAGGAGTTTTTGATCAATAATTATTTTCTTGTCCGAGACTTAAGCGTGAAAAATAGCACTGAATTTCTTCCAGGGGAAAACGGGGTTTTCATCCCGGTTCCAAGGGTATCCTTAATAGTAAAATTGAACAATCGGGTGGTAAGGTCAAGTTTTAATGTTCTGCCCAGACTTGACCCAATTTGTGTAATTGGACTCAAGCTACTGGATAGAGTCCATTAGAGGCAAACCAGATATAGTTTCTCGGCAATTCTCAATGTTGCCAGAAAAGTCCGAGTTGCTACATACATATTAAATCATTCATAATAAGGGAAAACGCGTATTCACGAAAGGTAACAACTCTCGGTTTGGGTAAAATCGTCAATTTGTGGATCTCAGCTCGACATGGAAACAGAAAATTTGAATTAGATATAGCATCAATAAATCAGATAAAATAATAATGTTATATTGCCTCGTCTATACTCAAGCGATTCATGGCTCTCTATTATTCTCCCGAAACCGAATGCGCCGGACGGAGAATGACATTACGCATCCACTCTAATTTCCTCCATTGTCCCACCAAGCAGGTATCAGCTGTAAAATTATCGTTTGTCTAACCGGGGATCGATTTTGTGTTCATCAATATTCTGAATTTAATTATAAAGCAAACTACAATCAAGCAAGATATATTCTCACAATTAAAAAAGTTTCTCACTGAATTTTAAATCATTATTTTTAAGCAAAAAAGACAGATTGCGGATTCACTCAAGGGAGAGATGATTGCGTACTTATGCGATGAGTTTAAGGAATTTTAATAGATTTTTCTTATAGAATCTATTTAAGATCAATACACATAATTTATGAATAATCTTATGTTTCTTCGCCCAACGAAGTTCTTACTATCAAATAAGGTGCAGGTTCGTTACGAGAAATGACAGCCATGAATTTATTCAAACTTTTGCAATTGAATTTTAGATTCTCCTTGATTATCCTCATTCTTTTTTTATTTATAAATCCCAAGCTTCACCTGCACAACGAGGTCCTAATGTTTAAATCGGGTTCAGGGTCGTGACGAGAAGCCACATAATTTCGTTTTCTATGGAAATAAAGAGAAATTCTCAACAAACTTTTGATTTACAATTCAATATGTAAGCATGCACACCAAGGTCCTCATAATTGAATGAGGTGCAGAGTCGGTACAAACATTAGACGCAATTAAATTTTTTCAAAATCCACACAAACTAATATTCATTATTCCAATTCAAAAAGAATGAATTAGAATAATATATAAAACCCAAGAAAGAGAATCTCAGATAGCTAGCTTTCCTTCAACGATACTTATTTTATTCGAGTTTCTGTCTCCAATGACAGGTAGGTAGATTCATGAAAATAGAGCGGACAGTCTCAAGGTTAAATTTACAAACTTTGTAGTTCTAGACAGTATATCAAAGATTTATTCTTCAAACTTTGAACAATAATGATATTCGTCAAAAATGCTTTAAACCATAATGATTCCTTATACCACAAACATCGAATTACAGCGATATTCGTACAACTTAATATGTCACAATGTGTTTTACAAGAATCACCGAAGCAAAAGTCCACCGGATTTTCGAATTTACCTGGTTTTTCTGCAATATATCCGCTTTTGTAAAATGCTTATTTGAAAAAATTGGCAAATCTTGGCGAGGGTAATTGATTATGCACCAAAGACTGAAGCTTAATAATATTATTCCTGATATGTCAATTGATTTTCCTTGTTGTCCTGTCGGAATAATTTAAAAAAAATTTAATTTATAGGAGGGTGTTGCTTCTTCTACTACAGTTGGGCAATGACCAGTTCATGAATTAAAAAGTAAAACGCTATTTGGTCCTTCATTCGGAAAATAAATTTCCTCCAAACAAGTCTTGAAGTGATCTGCAAATAATACAACCAAAAAAAAATCTTCCGATTTTGAGGCATCTACGTACACATCACTCGGCCTAAATAATTTCCTATCTACAATTGGTCCAAATTTTTCGCTCGGTTCTTTTAAAACTAGAAATAGAGGTGAGAGATGTTTCCCGTCAGCAGATATTAGTGGTTTGTTAGTGCAATTGCTGGTCGTGGACAAAACAGGATGAATAACGCATTCAACCTTTTTTTCTCCTTCAACAGCCAACGTTCTCCCGGAATTTATTTCCAATTGAAAACCACTTGGATACGAATTATAAACATTCTGTACTCCAACATTTGCTATCTCTCGCTTCACTTCAGCTACAAATTCATCTGCCTTCATTTCTAACTCATAGACATTTCCCAAAGTTATTCTGGTAACAAACTTGTTTACTTTTTTGAAAACTATTCCATGTTTGCTTTCAAATTTATCAAGCCATGTTCGAGAAGCGCGGAAGCGAAAATCTTCATAGCTAACCTCTTTTTATGCTTGTAATGCCCATCTGCGTATGTCTTTATCGTGAACAATTAGCCGGTTAGCAACTGCTTTTTTGAGCTTTTGTAATGTCACATATTCTAGAAACTTTTTCTCTATAAGTACCGCCTTTATGAAATTCGAATGATCTAAATGTATGGTCGTATGATAGTTCTTGCTCATCTTTAGTGCACCTATCCGTGGGTGAAAATGGCGAATCAGGAATATGGTGTTAAACATCATCCTCTCTTTCACATTGTCTAATATGGATTTATTACACTGAAAGAAGTTCAGCAGAGCAGACGCGCTACCTATGGTACGGCAGTTGTACGAATGGCTTGGAACAACTGTTATACCGATTTTGGCGCAGGAGATGCGCCAACAACAGTTGAGCTACGTAATTAGTATAGCGTTTGCGCGACAGTGACACGTCTGCTGTCCCAAAACGGCACACCAGCTGTGCCAAACGATAGCACAAGATTCGTCCTAGCGTTAAGCACTGCTCATGTGCTATTAGGTACGTCTGCTTTGCCGAAATGTCTTCCGTGTAGGTATGTTAAAAACCCAATTTTCTTCATTAGTAAGAATAGAATATCTTGATTTGTTCTTCAACAACATTATAATGTGATTCATTTTTTTTTTTTAATTATTAAAAAAATTTGGTGAATTTTTGTAATAAAATTGGGTCTTATGGCATCCTATTCTTGAAACCGTAATAAAAAGTTTATCCTTCGAAACCAAGTTCTGAAAATTTCTGAACATTTTCTCACAAGTTGTTTCCCACTCATCATTTTCGGTCTTCTCGAAACCAAAGTTCTTTTTCCTCAAAAACGTAAATACGGGAATATTTGGTTTGAAAGTTCTTCATTTTTGGATGTGTCAAATTTCAAATTGCACACTGCTGTACTTTTACATTTAGATATTTAACATTTTCGGGTAACTTCCTCATTACATCTTTCATAAAAAAAATGAATTTTCATAGAAAAATGTCACAGTTGATAGTTTAACGAAAAAGAATTTTGATTTAAAATTAAAAAAAAACAGATATAAACTTTTAAACAAAAAAGACTAATGTGCAACAGAATAGTTATAATTATTATTATTACAGATGGACAAGAGCATATAAGTCCCGTCGCTTTCATGTTATCTAGATGTAATACTAATATATATACATATATATATATATATATATATATATATCCGTTTGTTTCCGCGCGCTTGACCTTGGCCCCCTGTCATCAAGGGTTTTGTCGGCTTTCAGGCTCACGATCGGAAAAATTCGTCCCGAGGGAAAAAAGGGAGAGAAAGTGACAGGTTACGGCTCCCCGTCACGAAAGAATTTATGTTAGTGAGTCGATCCGCGGAATAACTGGTCGATTATTGTCGTTTATGACCGAGCCACGGTAGGTCGATCGCAGTACCAACTGTAACGAGAATAACCGATTTAATTGGGCCGAGCCACGGTAGGTCAAACCACACGCGAACGCTTCAAACACGGAACTGAAGGGCCGAACCACGGAAATCAGCCACACGCGGAAACGAGAAAATCTTAACGGGAGGGCCGAGCCACGATAGGTCAGCCACAACGCGTACGCGAAACACCCTCCGAATTTAAGGACCGAGCCACGGTAGGTTAGCCACGAACACGAACTATGTTTTTGAAATTCTAACAGGACCGAGCCACGGTAGGTCAAGCCACATCGCGTACGCGAAACAAAAACCCCGAATTTAAGGGCCGAGCTATGGCAGATCGAACACACGAACGCGAGCACCGATAACTGATTAAACCGAGGGACCGAGCCTCGGTAGTTCAGCTGCACACACGAAGAACTAACACGTTTTCACCAAAATCCCGGAAGAAAATCGACTCACCGTCGAGAGATGAAAAAGAAAAAAAACTAACGGTTCGAGTTCGCGAAAGCCGGCAATGGATGATCTAAGAAGATGCTGAGGGATGAGGACGCTGGTCGTAGATTTGTGGAGACCTCCTGAGAGTGTAAAAGAGAAGCAGTGTTTACTTTTGAGTCTAAGTTTTATTCTGCGAAGTTTCAATGACAGGCGTTGAGAAGGCAGACCGGACGCTGCTGTCTCTTCGAAATCTGTAAATTAACTGCTTACTCGAGAGTCTCTCGGCTCTCAGCAGCTTCGGCACGGATACTTCGAAAGCAGTAGGAGCAGTAGCGAGCTCGCCGATTGGCCGAACACCGACAACGGAGTTGCGAACAAGCGGTGAGGACAGCCGAGAATGTTAGCCGAGAAATTGAACTATTCTAAAACTTATAATTGTGATTTGAAAATATTAATTATTGCTCAAAATTAGTGAAGCTTAGAGGGTACATGTATGTATGTATGTGTACCATTAAGCCATTTCCCTTTCGGGGTAGGCGTGACACTACCCGATTCGAGTAGTGTAACTACAACTGTGGGCTCACCACACCCACGACACGCCAACAGCACGCAGTTAGTAGTATTGCCGAACGGTCACTCATCCAAATACTAACCGCACCCAACACTGCTTAACTTCAGTGATCTAGCGAGAACTGGTTTTCTCAGCGTGGTATGGCCGTTGGCCATAATGTGTAATAATATAATGTATAATAATCCTAATTTTAATTCTGTGTAAACAAAATTAAATTCGGCTAATTAGAGCGGCTGTTCGGGTTGTTTAGTTTGATAACTAAAATATAAATGTTAAGTTAATTATTTAAAATATTTATCTACAACCCGAATAGTCATTCCGACCTATATCTAAAAGGAAATAATTTTAAATTACATATTCACGCACTTATTCAACTATAAAATGGATGTAATTCCCGAGTAAAACGAACTTATTCTCCTAAGTATATTTCGTCAATATTTGAATATATATAAATTATATATACTCAGATATCGACCTAAAATTAATGTAAAATAGTCAGGGAAGGTTTTGAAAATATAGGATTGGGCCATGGTATAAAATAATTCCCTGTTCTCGCTTGTCCCTATCCCTCTGGCTTTAATTTAAACAGTAATATTGATTTAATTATCTATTTTTCCGAGCGAGAGGTCAATATGAAGGAAGGAGATGGAGGGTAATTTAAGTGAAAGGAGGAAGCGCACAGAGAAATGAGAGAGAGCTCGGCGTACGTGACTTGACGAAGGACCCCAGCCGGTTAACGAAGCGTAGCACAACACGGGAACGTGATCAAGCACGTGCTTACCGGCTTACGGGACATTTTCCGGCCATTACCGGTGGCCTTGAGAGGGACAAGGGAGAGTCGGAACAAAGGAATGAATAACAGATGGCAAGCAAACTCGTCGTTTCAAAACACCGTAAAATCGACACTTGGTCTTACAGGCCTTTCACTTTGATTTTCGAAAGACAATTAAAGTGGAGGGCCGCACAGATGAGTATCGATGTTACGTGGTTCTCAACTATGGCCTGTGGCCTATAACAAAATGACAAAATGCACTTCTTTCTATCTCCTGCTCTCTTATTCAGGATAAATATAGACCTTTTCTTCTTCATTTTGTACACTGTGTGTACAAAATAAGTGCTACTTTGATGTTACACTGTCGATCAAGATAATATGGATAAAACCCTAGATAATACTGTAACATCATAGTATATCTATCGTATACATCAGGATAGGTCGAAAAAAAATGTTTTCAACTGTACGTCGTACAATTGCTGATGATATGGTGAATCAACATGCATGTTATCAATATACTCGCAACAACGCATATCATCAACAAATGTATACCATAGTCTAACATTAATTTCTGTTATTTCTACTTCTCCTACGAGACACAAAGGATCCTAAAGTACTAGTAAACGCGGCAAAACGAGGCCTTGATGTTCTAGACCCTGTTGACGACGACGCTTGCTCATCAATATTAACTCGACCCACACGAAGGGCTAAATCGTCAACTGTTCTCACGTGCAGATTTCGCCCACGTGGTGGAGATTCATTTCCAGGGAAGTTAAGATACTCATTTCCAGAGAAGTTAAGATTCTCATTTCCAGAGACGCTAAGATTCTCACTTCCAAAGGCGCTGTGATGCTCACTTCCTGAGCCTCCTTGATGCTCACTTCCAGAGGTGCTTTGATGCTCACTTTGAGATTCGTTTGAATGCTCAGTGTCAGAAACTTCCGTTTCATATTGAGCCTCAATTGCCTGAAGCCGCTCAACCCTTTCTATAGCTGCAACGGTCCGATCTATACTTTGTACAGCACGCGGAAATAGATCCATTCTCTGTAAAAAAAAAGTATTATTTCAGGGCTTATTCAATGTATTAAAATAAGACTAAGAAAAAACAGTATCGTGTGGTATTAAAATGAGACCATTGGTGGGATATCTGCAGTGACGAGGAATAACTAGTTTATTTTAAGTAGTTACAATTTTCCGCTGTCAAAGTTTGATTGAGTAAAAGCTGTCATCTGCGACGTACTTAGTAGTAATGTGAAAACGGCAAAGTATGAGTGAATACGAGCTATAAATTAGGGCACCAGATTCAAAAAAAGCTTCTCGCTTACTTATCGTGGAAACATTAAAACGTATTTTTGATGAATACTAATAAAGAACTTGGCACAACAAAAAAACATGGTTTATTTTTGAACAAAACGAAAAATAGAAATCGAATTAATTTTGAGGTTGGAGCATTAATAAGATTTCTAATGTGATACATAATTTACATCTTCAATTTATTTCAGCATAAAATTCGGTCTTCAGCGACTCTCAAATAGAGATAAAATTAGCATCAGTTATAGAAACATGTTTTAACGAACTTTCAGCAACACCTTTCAAAGACAATTTCAAATAGTTACATTAAACAAGGATTTGTTTTAAATTATTAAAGCATTGAATAAATCACGAAAATTCTCCCAACCCATGTAGTCTCCTGCAAACTCCGGTAAAGTGATTCGAGAAAGTTTAACTCGCAAGGAATCATGACGAATAATTTGACACTGATTTCAACTGGCATTAGTCCTAATATCAAGTGTGAACAACACCAATTGGTTGTACAAATAATCTTGCGCATTGAGATAAGGTCTAGAGAACCCAGAGGTGGCGACACGAATCCGCGGTTTCCAGTACAGATAAAAACTTGATTTCCTATCCGGTTTGATTGGAGATAAAGTGATCAGTCCCTACTTGCTTTGCGAGGTCTTGGCCATAAGTGTTCAACTCATACGGTACCCCTGAATATTTGTGGTAAGTTTAAAGGGATTTTTTGGGTGTCAATCGTTTTCAAAACTACGAATCTTGCCGACGTTTCGTGAACGTTGCAGTTCACTTCTTCAGGGCTTATCTGAAACTGAAGTTTCAGGTTATGCTGCTCTTATATATATTCTCCAAGATGCTTGTGATTGGCCAGAGCGCCCCACGTTGGGGACTGGTCGAACTTGATTAGCCAATCTAGTCTTCTTTGGAAACGCGAAAAACCCCTTCAAATTTATTATAATGAATCATCGTGAAAGCCTTAAATCTATTATCAA
>CAKNXH010039810.1:0-16135 GCA_932178445.1 Andricus quercusramuli | reverse complement strand
AAAAAAAATTCCAGACAAAACAGTGGTGACGCCCCTATTCTGCAATCTAACTAAATTTTCAAAAGGCTGACAAATGTGACCTTAGAAAAAGCACGAAAATATGACTCTAGAATGTTACCTGTACCTGAGGTGAAAACAATACTATAAAAATCCAATTTTTTGACTATACCGTCATAAATTGCAATTGGAAATATATTTGAAGAAAGGTAGTTCTTTGAATGGCGAAAAATGGCTGGAAAATAAAAAAAAAAATATCTCTTGAATAACATAAACCGAAAACTAAATTTTGAATGCAATACGACCATATGCTTATTGAAAGAAACTCCATTGATTTCCTGAATCTACGTTATATTTTCAGAAGATAATTGTATCTCAATTATATTATTCATTATATTGCGTATTATATATACGAGGATATATTATTATTGTTTAGTTTATAAACTATCTCTCAAGAATTATCCTCTCTTTGCATTTATTATAATTTTTCTGGAAGATCACTTTTACTAATAACGAACAATTTAAAAATGAATCTTATATCTTATGCATAGATAACACAGAAATAGAAAGTTTTCCGCAATACTTTATACAAGATAGATTTGAATGTCAGAAAAGATTTTATTTAGAGATAAGTAAAATAAATGCATGGATATTTCATATATGTACGAAGATACAGAATAACCATATCCCCTTATGGTCACTGCGTTCGGACGCCAATAAATTTGTGCCTATGAATTTATTGTCACACTCTGAAATACCTAAACATGAGGCAAAATTGTCACCATGACTGTCTGCATCATTTCATAAGTCAAGGGAGGTTAAAATTAAAGCGATGTTATTCAGTTATTCAAAGAACCTGTCAAGTTTTCACTAATTATCAAGGATTTTTTCCCACATGCAAAAACAAATTATTCTTTACGTAAAGTGCTTAAAATCTTCTTTCAGCTGGAATTAGTGATCACAATTTATTACTGATTTTTTAAATTAATTTTCTTACGGTTGGAAGTTCAATCGTAAAAAAATGTTTCATTTCTTTAAAAGTAACTAAACTATACTCTTTTACATTTGCACCATTGCAATATTTTTTAAAGAAACTAGAAATAATTTGTTTTCTGTTACCATCAGTAACCTAAGAAGGACATTTAGTATGTTAATCGTAACCTACACGCTAAAAAGGTGTAAATAATTTTTTTTTCTTCAAAAAATTGAGAATAAATTTCCCCTACTAAACATTGGCTGAAAATTCTGGTTTACATTCGTCTTCAAATGCAACTCCTTGTTTTTAATAACCTAATTCCTAACTTTTTTATCTCTCATGAGAGGTCATTGGTAGAAAAGTGGTACTTATACCAATCTGTCATTTTGAGAAAAATGACTTACATATCTTTACAGGTGCTAAAAAGAGAATCAAGGTTTTAAGCTGATACTTTTATTTATTGAAAGTATTTTTTTAAAAATCGTTTGTGTACTTTCTTTCTTAACCAAAAATACCAATTTAAACATTATATTTATACTTTTCAAATTCCTCATTCTTCAAATTGATTTTGCTTATTATTTTATGATTTATTTTTTCATTCACTCAGAGTCTCTTTCCGGGAATTGAATTCTAAATTTTGTTCAACTCTGCCTTAAAAAGTAAATCAATCTCTCTCGTATTCTATGATGCTGAAATTTTGAAAGATTCCTTTAGAATCGATAAAAGATACCTTTAATTATTCGTTCCCGTAGATTACGTATAACATATAAATAAGAGCGCCATGGGATTTATAAGTTAAGGGATGATAGACACCATTTTGTTTTGCGGTTGGATTGCGCGATGCGTAGGGTTGATACTCGTTCTGCGCATCGTCTTGCGGTTGGTTTGCGGTCTGGGGGTGGCTAGGACCGATCATTGGCCGCGGGGGTGTCGGGGAAGGTTTTTGGGGGTGTGGTGGCACCTTGCGGTTTGCGGGCTGATCTGCTACCAGGAGACAAGGGAGGGTGCAGCCCTCTTATCGACCTTCCATTGGCTGTCGCCCACTAGTCTAAACTGAAAGCCACCCTCACCAACAAGAAGTCACCTGTCTTTACCACAAAATCACTACTGCCAGGGGCCTTCTGCCGTAATAAGTTTTCATAATAACAAAATAATGTTCGTTTATTTCTAACACTAATTTACCCAAAAATATCTTCTTTCACTTTTATTTCATTGCTATATCAAATTTAATCATAAATTCCCTAAAATGTTTAAAAAAATTTTAAATAACTTTTCAAAATAAAAAAATAATGATACGACTGTAAAAAAAAACGGGTGTGAATTTTATTTTGTCTGTGTATGTCAATATGCAGGGCGCCTTTTCTGGTTGAGGTTCTCGTATTTGGCGCTTACTACTACCCTCTCTAAGGGAAAGCTTCCTCTGACGTTTAATTACGCGTCCCCCCAACTCAACGAAGCTCCCTTTCATTAAGGCAATAATTTTAATAATTTTTATCTTTCCGTATAATCTGCCTAATTAAAATTACGCTTTGATCGCGGAGCGCCTCTTAAGCCGCACCCTCTTCTATCTTCAGAAATTTCATAACCGCGTAAGCTCTGTCGATACAGTAGGTGAAATTACACATACAGTTTTCCTTCATTAATGAACTTCAGGTATCAGAAATTCTTTTTTATAGCCTAGTCAAATGTTAATCTTGATCTTAATCAATTTTCTTCTCTAATTTCTTTGAAATTATTAGTCAGAGTCCTAGAATCTCTTATGTTCCTTTTTCTTCTCTGGGGTTTTGAAAATCCAAGTCATGAAATAAAAAAGTTCAATTTTATATTGAAAATGAGATTCAACAGAAATGGGTTTGCCCTTCTTTCGTCCATATTTTTCTAGCTCCAAATAACAAACTCTCAGAAATACAAGAATTATTTTTATCATATGAAAAGCTAATCTAAGATTGGATGTAGAGTTTGATTTAAATTCTTTACTGAATCCTTAATGCAAATCCTGAAAAAGATCCAGATGTCTTATTGGCATACATCTAACGTTACCCATTCCAAAGTCACTTTTAAAAAGTTTGCAGCTCCTCTTTCTATCTCTCTCAATCTCTTTTTCTACTTTTTATTTTCCTTGTTTCTGTCTCCATCGCTCACTCTATTCACCTCTTTTTTCCTCTCTCTATCTTTTTCTCTGTCTTCCATCGCTCGTACTCTTTTCGCAGACTGTTCGCCCGCGCAAAGAGAAACCCAGCAGGATGGGGGTGAGATAAAGGGGATGAGTTTTGGCGAAGTCAGGGAAAAGCTCGTATTCAAATGTTGATGAAATTGACCAGACGAGCTTTGATCTGGCCTCTTCAAATATTCGCCAAGAGATTGAAGTGAACATCTGAGAAGAGCGAGAATGATCTTTCTCCTTTTCTGAACAGGAAACACGTAGAAATGATGCTTTTCTCTACCTGGTGCTTACCTGTAAGACCTCAAAGATCAATTAGGAAGCTTTGCTTTTATACGAAAATTAAATAGGCTAGGTCAAAAGCATTCAATTCCTTTGGTAACTCTCAAAGAATCTTGAGTAATCCCTTTCCTATAAAGCAAAATGCAGTCTGATATTTCATTCATCACGAAGAAAATTAAAAAAAGGACGAAAGGAAAATATTTTTGATTCCAGCCACCATGATTTCAGTCTATTTTCATGCCTTCGTAGCAGGCCCACAAACTCGCTTCTCGAGCAGTGTGTAAAGAAAGTACTTTCTACTCCCTAGTGAGTGGAAAAATGACGTCAGCGAAAGAATATGACTTAGATTGTCGTGTTGGTGACAGTAATGCTTTTTTGTAGATTGATATGTGCAGCAGGGATAGTATAGCATAAGGAAAATGAAAAACGGCTCGAAAATCTTTTCAGCACTTCTTTACAGCTCGAGCTTGCGCACTCGCCTCCGACTCGTGCTGAAAATGTTTCCCTCGCCATTATAAGTCATTTTCTAAAGGTTCTATTTCAAAGTTTGAAAAATGGCCCATTTGGATCCCAGGATTCAGGTACACCGAGAAAAATGGATGGTCAAACTTAGATAGTCAAAATGTAGATAGCCAGTCAGTCCTTCCAGATAGTCGAGCAATCCTTCCAAAAATTTTCGATATAGTCAGAAAGACTCTCATTTTATGGCCATTCTGACTGTTGTAAGAAGATCGGACTCACTATCATAGATAACTAAGGTATCCCTTTCGGGATAGTCTATTCGATCATCTTGTTTTCATTCATTTCGAACATCGACGAAGGAACAGGTAAACCATTGCTGATGCTCATTGGATCCATTTCTCGAATTTTGGGCGTCAATCATGGGCGAGAAAAATTGAAGGTCACCTGACCACCATGCAGTTCACGTGGTGCTGATAACTTATCAGTTGAAAAAGTTATAAAAATTCTATTGGGTATTTGAAAGATCGTATTCTGTGAGTACCTATTTTAATTTAGTAATACTTGTGACATTCGAGACATTCAACACTGATCTTTTTGAGGTTAAAACAAGTTTAAAGTAAATTATGATTATTTCAGTAACCACTGGTAATTCTAGCATTAATCAATTTAGCTTAAACTCGAATTGTATTTATTAATTTAAAAGTATAACTTCATCTTTCAGTTCTCACATACTTCCCCACTTGATATTCGATGCGAGGATACATGGCAGAACCAAGGTCGTCGTACTCATGCTCGTACGTATTCTCATAGAGAGCTATGGAACTGTGGCCGAAATATCATCCAAATATTGAGAGGTAATTAATTATTGAAGGCGGATCCACTTTACTAATATTTTTCAATTATACTGTTCACATTTATCATAAATCTGAAAGCATGTGCATTTTTGCGGACGTGCATACGTAAATCAAATTACGTCATTTTTGGTTAAAAGTGAAACTGTTCGGTTGAAAATTAATCAATTTTCTTTGAGGATCCAACTATCTTGTTCAAAATTCGTCTTTTCTGGTAAAATTCAATGGCCTTTATTTAAAATTGAAATATCAATTATTTTTTTTATCGAAAAATCACCTTTTTATACTCCTTGGCTAATAGTAGAACTACTTTCTTACAAATATATTTTTTTGTTTAAACATTCATAATTTTTATAGAAAATTTATATCTTCAGTTGAAAATTAAACTTCTTTCTTAAAATTTCCCTTTGTGGAGTGAAAAATCATTTTTTCAACTGAAAAGTGAACTATTTTGTTGAAAATGAACTTTTTTGTTGAAATTTCATATATTCGGGTTGAGAATTTTACTGTCTTGTATAGGAAATTTGTTTTTTTGTCTTGAAAATGTAAAAATTTGGTGGAAAGAGTCAACTATGCGGTAGAAAATTCAACATTTTTGAAGAAGATTCGTCTTCTTTTTATTAAAAATGATTTTTTGTGATCAAAAATTGATTTTCCTTTCAATGAAAATTTACCTACTCCATTTTTGATTGAAATTAATGGTAGGAAATCAAACTTCTGAATTGAGTAGTAATCTAGTTGGTTACAAACTAATGTATTTTATTGAAAACGTATTTTTGTTTGAAAAATAATTTTTGTAAGTTAAAGTATAAATTATTGTAATAAAGTATAAGTATAAATTAACTTTTCTGTTGAAACTTCATACTATCGGGTTGAAAATTCCAATATATATATATATATACTTGTCTTGAAAATTCAACTGTTTTGTGAAATATTCGTTTTTCTTAATTAAAAGTTGATGAACATAATACTAAAAACATGAAACAATTTATGTTATTTCTTAAAAATTTATTTGTTTGGTAGAAGATTCATAATTTCAGTAAAAATTTCATATGTTTGGTTGAAAATAAACTTTTTTGTTGACACTTCCCTTTTTTATGGTATAAAATAATTGTTTTAAATGAAAATCGAACTATTTGGATGAAAATGAACTTTTTCGTTGAAATTTTATATTTATGTGTCGAAAATTATATTGTTAAATATAGCAAATTCGTCTTTTTGTATTTGAAATTCAACAATATTTTTGAAAAGTCAACTATGTGATAGAGAAATCAACTTTCTTTGGAGAAAATTTTTTTTTTTTTAATTAAAAATAATTCTATTTTATAAGAAATCACTTTTCCAAACGAAAATTTACCTTCTTCATAGTCACATAGTCCGTTTTTTGGGTTTGAATGTCGACGTCAAGCGTGACAAATCGTGACATGGGGGGGGGGTGACTCATTCTGTGCGTGATGTCACGGATGGTTTGCTATTCTTTATTCGCATACTGCATAATATTAAATTAATATATCTCCTAGCTGATGATAAAAGTTGAATATAAATTAAACATTTTGAACTATGACATTTTCCCGCGCATCCCCCATCAGCGCCTCTATATACATCTTGTTTTCGTGTAATGTTCGTGGTAGGCATTGATGCAGTGATGGTAGTCGTATTGATCGATCGATTCTACGAATCTGTTTCTTATTTCTATGTAAATTAATATATTTGATTATTAGTAGCGAACAAGGTAAGTTACAATAAAAATGAATGAAAAATTGTGCTTTGCAACATTTTTTATTTATTTTTAATATAAAGGGCTACTTTATTCTTATAGAAAACAAAATTAGACAAATTTACATCTCATAACCTGAAAAAACCTACATAACATAACACATAAAGTGTAGACAAGGTTTTCCTAATTTTTATTTTGAAATTCAATTTTATATTTATATTGTTTTCTGAATCTGGTTGACTTTTTTGGCTTCAATTCAGTTTGAGTTAATTCATATATCTTTAATATTTCAGAAAGAACATTTCTGTTCTTATTCTACATTACTAAATAGATTTTAGAATGCTTTTTTGACTTTTCCGTGAAATCAATCAAATCTGGATTCGGTTCTGTTTCACTAACATCTTTCCATTACTGATATCAATTAGTTTAAATTATACCTGGATGAACTATAGTGACCGAATTTTTGTCTTGCAATCATTATTCTCATGTTTCAACTCCAAGTATGCAAAATGTTTGAATTCAGAAACATTTTTTTCAGTTTTTCGAAAATGAAAGTCGCGAGAGGAGAACTTTACCGGCTTCTATATGCTGCGCGTCGTAAAGTTTATCCTGAGAAAAGTGGAACAATTACGCAAAATGCAGTTAACAGTTTTTGGGCGGAATTAAAAGAAAAAGAAAAGCATGAAAATTCTGCAGATTTATCTATACTTGTAGAAAAGAAAATTTTATCTTTAAAGCGTTTGGGCACATCTAAAAAGACTAATTCATCTTTATTAAAATATTTTACGATGAAAAATAGTAACGAACAGACTAATGGAGCTGAGAAAAATATGAATAGATCTGCAATCACAAGTGTCAAGTCGACTATTCCTAGTGCTGCGAATATTGTAGCTACAGGTGACGATGAAAATGAAGAGGACCTGCACAAAATTGAAGAGGAAAATTCTAATTCTATGAATGAGAAGATGCCAAAGAAGCCTGCATAGGAACTGATAAGAAAAAAGATTAGCATTTTGGAAAAAAAGATTGTGGATATCACTCAAGCAAGAGATGCTGGATTAGATACTGATGCCGATGCTAAAAACCTAAAAAAGTTGAAAGCCTCATTGCTTTTAGAAAAAAAGGCTTTAAAAATCAAGAAACAAGACTCTATCCGTCAAAAGAAACGCAGAGAGGCTAAGAAGCTTTTCATTTTAGGTGTTTGCGAGGATCATCCTGAATATGCAAAAAAATGCAAGATTAGACAGAAATCAGGAAAACCTCGTTTGGAAGAAGATCAAGAAAATTTATTAAAAACTATCTCGGATTTGGCTATCTGTGGTGGAGCTGTTGATGATCGAAGGAGGACAGAGCTCATTCGAAGTTGTAAAACTTTAGACGAACTTACGGATGAATTGAAAAAAGTTGGTTTTCAAATTAGCCGGAGTGCATGCTACTTACGTTTGCTTCCGAGGTTCTCAAAAAGTGTTGAAGGGAAGCGACATGTCAAAACTGTACCAGTCAAACTATGTCGCTCGCTCGCAAATCAACATCACCAACATCCAGATACTGATTTTTGTAGAGCAAGCATTAGAGATTTGGAAACGGTAGCATCGATTCTCGGTCCTGGTCAAATTTGTTTTTTATCTCAAGATGATAAGGCACGGGTTCCAATTGGAATTACGGCAGCTCATAAGCAAGCTCCAATGCTTATGCATATAGAGTATAAAGTGAGCCTTCCTGATCATGATTGGGTTGTCGCTGAAAAGCTCAAGCTAATCCCTTCTGTATATGCAGGAATTGTTATAGAATCAGGTGGAAATGGTGAACCTGATTTTGTTCCATACTCTGGTCCGACATACATAGCCATTCGCAGCGGTAAGCACTCGTCTTCAACGGCCGAATCCCATTCTAAAGATTTACGCAGGCTTTTGGAGTTACCGGACTTTGACTGAATTATAAAAACTCCTGAAGGATCTGTAAAGCCTATCATGATTTTTACAGTTGATGGCGGCCCTGATGAAAATCCGCGATACGCCAAAGTTATTGCGAATGGAATTAAACATTTTAAAGATTTTAATTTGGATGCCCTATTCATTGCAACAAACGCACCAGGAAGAAGTGCTCACAACCGCGTGGAGCGGCGAATGGCTCCTCTGAGTAAGGAACTTTCGGGCATTGTATTTTCTCATAATCACTTTGGATCTCATCTGAACGAGAAAAATGAAACTGTCGATTTAGATCTCGAGATGCGAAATTTTAAATACGCAGGTGATGTACTGTCAGAGGTTTGGTCTTCTATGGTGATTGACAGTCATAACGTAGTGGCAGAATATATTGAGCCTGAAACATTGGACGCAGCTGTGTTGCCTGATATGAACTGGTACCATCGACATGTAAGAGAAGCTCAATATTTGCTGCAGATACTTGAATGTGACAATGCGGAATGCTGCGGGGTACGAAGAAGTAGTCTGTGGACTGTATTATCAAATGGGTTTTTATTAACACCATACCCAATCATTCAGGGTTTGTCATTGAAAGTACCTGATTGGGAAGAGGAGTTTTCAGGAAAGTTCGCCCCTTTGTTGATGCGACTGGCTCTTGATAAACAATTAAACTTCAATAATCCTGATCAACGACCATACGATATGTACTGCCCGTCAATTAGGACTCAAATGACTGCAAGGTGCTGTAGAATGTGCGGGTTATATCATGCATCCATGAAATCTGCTGCAAAACATACTAAAGAAGTACACAAAAAAGTAAATAATAGTCAGAAAAAAATTAGACCGGAGCGAGTAGCTGCACGTCGAGCTAAGGAACTCTTGTGCATCATAAGAAATAACGTAAGTCTCAATTTTAGCATAATGCTGTTTTTGAATGTGCTTTCAGTTTGTGATTCAATTAAAATTCAACACGAATTAATTTCATTGATTTTCAGGAGAAAGATGAAGATGCAGAATGGCTTGAAGAAAGCGATGTAGAATGTGTTTTTGAAGGCAAAGAGTTAGGAGGAACCTTGCCAATAATAAATTGCGTCAAAAATTGGACCTGCAGCCCTTGGACTACAGAAGATTAATAATATAAAATACAAAATATATATATAATAATTCTATATTAGTATATTACTATAATTACAAGGCGCAAGCGTCGATTTTTGTGGAATGTTTTTTTTTCAATTCATTACACATAAATGTTTTATGTTTTTTGAAAAGAATACAAATTTTTTAATAAACAGGTTCATGTTTTTTATTATGTTCATATAATGATTGATTTCCATATTTGAGAAGGTTCCGAAAAGTGTTTATTATAATGATTTTTAAAAAATTATGAAAAAGGCGGGGGGTGACAGAACGTGACGTAATATTATGAGGGGGGCTCCTGAATTCGTGAAAGAGTGTGACATGGGGTACGGGGGGGGGTAAAATAGCTTGAAATACAGCGTGACATCATATGTGAACGCTCCCAATGACAACTTGAACCTGCGAATTAATTTCGGATAGAAGCGGACTATTTTCAGAGTTGATGTTTTAGACCGGACAGATTTCGGATTTAATCAGAAGATTTTCCGTTTTCACTCTAATTTCACCGAATGACAACTTGAACCTGCAAATTAATTTCGGATAGAATCGGACTGCTTCCGGAGTACATGTTTTTGATCGGAAGAACTTCGGATTTAAGCGGACGATTTTCCGTTTTCACTTCAATTTCACCGAATGACAACTTGAACCTGCGAATTAATTTCGGATAGAATCGGACTATTTTCAGAGTTGATGTTTTAGACCGGACAGATTTCGGATTTAATCAGACGATTTTCAGTTTTTACTTTAATTTCACCGAATGACAACTTGAACCTGCGGATTAATTTCGGATAGAACCGGACTATTTTCAGAGTTGATGTTTTAGACCGGATAGATTTTGGATTTAATCAAACGATTTTCCGTTTTCACTTCAATTTCACCGAATGACAACTTGAACCTGCGAATTAATTTCGGATAAAATCGGACTATTTTCAGAGTTGATGTTTTAGACAGGACAGATTTCGGATTTAATCAGACAATTTTCCGTTTTCACTTTAATTTCACCGAATGACAACTTGAACCTGCGAATTAATTTCGGATAGAATCGGACTGCTTCCGGAGTACTTGTTTTTGATCAGAAGAGTTTCGAATTTAAGCGGACGATTTTCCGTTTTCACTTAAATTTCACCGAATGACAACTTGAACCTGCGAATTAATTTCGGATAGAATCGGACTATTTTCAGAGTTGATGTTTTAGATCGGACAGATTTCGGATTTAATCAGACGATTTTCAGTTGTTACTTTAATTTCACCGAATGACAACTTGAACCTGCGGATTAATTTCGGATAGAATCGGACTATTTTCGGACTTGATGTTTTAGACCGGACAGATTTCGGATTTAATCAGATGATTTTCCGGTTTTACTCTAACAAAAATAATTTCAGGTACTGAGTTCCAGACTAATTTCAGATCAAGTCGGACTCTTTCGGGAGTGAGAGTTAACGTTCGGATAAATTTCGGATTAGACCGGACTATTTTCCATTTTGAGTATAACGAAAATAATTTTAGGTTTTGAATTCCGGACTGATTTCGGATCAAATCGGGCTCTTTCCGGAATCGAAATTTATGGTCCGGACAGACTCCGGACATAATCAGACAAATTTATGAATGTTTTCGCACAGTTTTCGTATTAGATCGGACATATTTCGGAAAAAATCGTCAATCGGATTGATTTCGGATAAACTCGGATCAATTTCAGAATCCAAAATTTTTATCAGGGCAGCGTTGAATGGCATTGGTTTTATTTGACATCCCCATCGCAAAGGGCATTGCATGGCATTTAACTTCTTCGCTCATTTAATGGCATTCGAATGCATTCGATATATTCGGTCGGAAAAAACATTAAATGGCTTTCGACTTATTTGGTAATTCAATAGCATTGAACGGCATTGGTTCCATTATGTGCCTTCGATCGCTGAAGGCATTGTATGGCATTAAACTGATACGGTCATTCAAGTGCATTTAATGGTATTAAATCAACGGCATCACAAAGAAGCCACTGTAATTCCATAATTTTTGTGTGTGATTCAAAATGATTCGAAGGAAAACTGTGTAATGCCATGAAACGCATTCGGACAAAAACGGAATTTGTTTGGATTTATAGGCATTAAAGTGTACGATTTTTTCAGTGCCATATAATCAACTTCAATGCTCTCCTTTTTACAGGGTTGTCGATTTATGTCCTGTTTGTAATTTTTAAGGATGCCAAGACGTAACAATACTACCCGTGTGTGAAATTATGCTAGATACTGCAACTGTACCAAAAAAAGTGATAAATTTGAATTTATTCACTGACGTAAATTTACTACGTGCCCCTCTGATCGAATAATTTCCATAGTCAGACATAGCAATTTTACATCGGACAGTTATTTGTGAAATTGGAGTAGATCGTGAATTTCGGATCGTCATTGCTAAATTTACCGGGTTATATGTTGTAATTTAAAATACACTGCTCGTGAAAAGGTATTATTATAATAATACCTTTTAAAAATGTCTCTTCTAAAATTTTTGTATTACCCTACTAAAAAAAAAGTCAGGAATCGTCACGAATGGTCAGAAGTTGTGACGATTCCTGAACATCCTGACCATTCCTCACGAGTCTGACGATTTCTGAAGATATATGCCAATTCACATCCCATCAGGTAGCTCATCGGCTAGGACCACAGGTCCAAAAGGATTAAAAATTGGAAATAATTTTTTTTCAATGTTGCATATATACAGATTCAAAAGTTAGAAATTCAGAATCTACGGGTTTCGGCGATTTCAGATACCTAAAAATTTTCTAACAAATTTTAAATTAGATCAAATATAATGTATCTTGTAAAGAGAAAGAGATACGGCAAAACGAACCAAATTTTCAGATTCACCTTCAAAGTCATTCAATATATAAATATTATTAATTAATTATAAGTAAAAAGAGAATATGCATAAACAAATAATATAAATAACATGGTAGATATAAAAGGGATTAGGTTCTATGTCATTCCATTCTTGGACCCCTAATAAAAGGATTATCCTTCGAAGCCAAGCTCTGACGATTTCTGAACATTTCTCACGAATTCTGACTCTTCCTGACATTTCTGTCGAGAAACGTAACAAAATTAGTCAGAAATGGTCAGAAGTCCTGACTTTTTTTCTGACGATTCCTGACTTTTTTTTAGTAGGGTAGTATTTGAAGACAAAACGTTCGTTTGTAAACCTCCGAATGTCATAGAATTTGGTTAATGGTGCATGACTCTTTGTGACTTCTTGAAAATGAAAAATTAAGTATTTTTGATCTTACAACTGTATTACATTTATTTACCTATGTTTAAAAAAATACGCATTCACAAATTTATCTTTTTTAAAGACAATTTCCGCCTTTGGAATAATTAAAGTGGTTTATTAATTTTTTAATTGAAAAATTTGCCCAGATGTATAATAAACTACAGCATACATATATTCTAAAAATAATCGATTGAACACGATTCATAACGATTGAGTGTGATCAAACGGTGAATCGTTTTAAATTGTTGCTAATTGTGCCGGGTGTTCCCAATCGGATGGAATTGAGAGAATGCACTTGCCTTGCGCGCACGTGTTGATAGGTTGAAAATTTAATTTTTAATAATTCAACAGAAATTTCGAGTATACAAAATTGAATGTTTGTTCAGGCGGTATACCGAATGAGGAGTCGAGAGGCAGTATGTAAAAATCATGCCACCTATCGATGTGACAGAGTGATCGATATAGTGTCTTTAACAAGTTAGGCTGCAGTAGTTTGATTTAGCGGGTATATTATTCTAAGACTTTTATTTATTTCTTTTTAATTTCATATTGCTGACATTTTTGGTTTGAAAGCGTAAAAAACCGCTTGTAAATAATTATTGCAATATCAAAATACTATACTGACAACTTCACCTCTAATTGAGAATAATGGATACCCAATTGAAAACGACTGGAATCATTAGAACGTAGGACGGCGCCAATATTTTGAAACTCAGACTAAATAAATTGTAGGTAACTCATTAAATCCTTTCAATTTTCAGTAGAAAAACTTATCCAATCTTTTTAAATGTCATCCAGTATAACAATTTTGAATAATATTTAAAATACTCAATTCTGAATATTTCAAATAATTTGGTTTGCAATGCCTGATCTTAAAATCTTTGAATTCCAAAGGTTTCAAATTTTTTATTGTATAATATAAGATTGTTCAGAAGGCTTTATGTAATTAAAAAGTTAAATCAATTGACAATAATTGACAGGCATGGAATTGGAGGTTTAACTATTCACAAACTGTTACAGATTAAACTATTTTTGCATCTAAAAAATACATGTATTTTTAACCAAATAATTTTCAAACAGATAATTGAATTTGGAACTAAAAAAATAATAATTTTCAACCGAAAAAGGAATGCTAAAAAAGATAAGTTGGCAACAAAAACTTAAATGATTAAATGCTAAGTTAAGAAAATAATTAATGATTAACCAAACAAAAGAAGAGATGAATTTTCGAATGAAATTGTAAATATTTAACTGAAATAGTTGAATTTTAAATCAGACAGATAAATCTCTTACTGAAATGATGAATCTTTAACCATAATAATTGAATTTTGGACCAAGAAGATGAATTTCTACCAAAAGACGAATTTCAAACTAAAAAAAGATCATTTTTCTACTAAAAATTAAATAAATGAATTTTCAGCAAAAAAAAGCATGTTCAAAAAAAAAGGGATGAATTTCCAACTAAAATTATAGAACAGTCAACTGAAATAATAGTTACATTTTCATTTGAAAAAAAAAATCATTTCCAACTAAAAAAGATTCAAAGAAAAAGAATAGTTGAATTTTATGCCAAAAAGATGAATTTTCAACAATCAAAATTATTTTTTTTACAAAAAAAGTCAAATTTTCCACAAAGTAGATAAATTTTCAAATAAATAGTTCAATTTTTAAATGCGAAATATCGATTTTCAACGAAATAGTTGAACTTTCATCAAAAAAATATTAATTGATTTTCAACAAAGTAGTTACATCTTCAACCAGAGATGAATTTTCAATTAAAATGATCAATCTTCCGAGAGAGAGTGATATTGGGACAGATGGTGACGAATTAACAAGTGAAAATGCTAATATCCGTAGGATATTAGAAGTTGAGAAAGAATCTGAATAGCTTTACTCTCATTCAATTTTAATTGTTCTGTAAATAAAATATTTTCAGTAATTTATTTGATAAATTGCATGTTTTCTATATGAAATTATAGACAATGAAATTAGTAATTTGATGGACAAATTTCACCTCATTAGCAAATTTGTTGATGACAGCACTTTCAGCTCGCGGAAATTATTACAAAACATTTATTAAATTTTTTCCATTAACATATTGCTTAAAATGTGTTGCCTCGAAAAAAAAGTAAATAAACGTTTTCAAATGATTCCCGCGAGACGAAAGTGCTGCCATCAAATTGCCACTTCATAACCACCAAATCTTACTACCGATTGGCCCGATTGGGAACGATTGGAAACGATTGAAACTTTGCAACACTCAATCGTTTCCAATCGTGCACACACGATTAAGAAACACGATTAGAAACAATTCAAATTTCTTTCTATCGTTTTGAATTGTTTTCAATTAATTGTTTCTAGAAGGGTTTATACTTTGTTATAATCAGAAATATTTTATTCTCACAGATTTATTTAATTTACTATAATTTATTGAAAAATTTACTATTTACATAAACTTGCATTTCACTAACATATCACAGTAAATCCCGGAGATATTATTTATCTAAAGTTGGATAAAAACATTGCAAACAATTGACAACTAGAATTATCCCTCGACGGATAATTTTTATCTGCCTCGTGATAAAAATTATCTGCCGCCGGATAATTTTAGTTTTCAATTGTTTGCAGCGTTTTTATCCAACTTCAGATAAATAATATCTCGGGGATTTACTGTGATGTATGTAATATTAAATTATTTAAATATATTTATTCATTTTAATATTTCATTTAAATATTTACAAAATAGGTTTCTCATGATGGACATTGTTGAATCTTTAAAATCCAATTCATTTAAGTTCCTAACCAATCTGCACTTTACTATTCAAATTTACTCGCACCCAATCCCGATTCACTACAATTCAAAATGAAGAGCGCAATCGGCATCATACAATTCATCGGACTTCATCAATCATCAATTGTATGATGCAGATTCGTTTATGTTAAAGTGAATCTGCACTTTACCATTCACTTTGACATCCTTCAAACTCCATTTCATTGAGAACTGGAAACGATTCATGCGTTTCTTCAGAATGTCTTAAAACGATAGAACGAGTACACTTCCGAATGTGGCTTTGCACATTTAAGGGCCCTGGAAATCGAGTGTAAATCGTAGATAACGGATTCAGGCCAAACGGCGAAGCCGTTTTGTCTGATTTTTTGTTTACATGATCTAAAGGGTATATAGGCTGTCGGTACAGCTCACTTTTTTCGAGAAAAAATCTATTTTTCATGCAACAATGAAAAAAAGAAAAATTTATTTTTTGTGGTAAAGTGTTCTACTATTAAGCAAAACATGCAGCAGGTAAAGCAGTTAGTGTGCTAAGAATTGTTTTGCGCGACCCTAGCGGAGGAGGGAGAAACTA
>CAKNXH010039805.1:0-17139 GCA_932178445.1 Andricus quercusramuli | reverse complement strand
ATAATAGACAAAGGTTTTGTGAGGTTGAATGTTTAAGAGATTTAACGTTGTTTATTGGGTCGCATTCATACATAAAACGGTGTTTGTCGGGTCAGCGAGAAAATTAGACTATGTTTAATGGGACTAATAGAGGACAGTCTCCTGAGATGTTTACTACTTTTTATTTGCTTCAACCTCCTAGTGAATGCGTGGGAGGAAAAATACATCAAGCGGTGTTTATCAGGTCGTCAAATTAAAGGCACCAAAATAACATATAAAATAAAATTTTGAACATTGAAACTTATTTAGGATGAAGAACACACGAACTCCAATCCAATTAACATTTTCAAACATCGAAAAAATAATAATAAACAAAGGTTCTCGTGAGGATGAATGTTTGAGAGATTTAACGGTGTTTATTGGGTCGGTGAGAAAATGAGATTTTGTTTAATGGGACTAATAGAGGACAGTATCCTCAAATGTTTGCTAACTTTTTTTTGTTTTCAACCTCTGAGTGAATTCGTGGGAGGAAAAATACATAAAACGGTTTTTATCAGGTTGTCAAATTAAAAGCATTAAAATGAAATGTGGAAGAACATTTTGAACAGTGTAACTTATTTAGGATGAAGAACACACGAACTCCAATCCAATTAACGTTTTCAAACTACGAAAAACTAATAATAAACTAAAGTTTTGTGAGGTTGAATGTTTAAGAGATTTAACGGTGTTTATTGGGTCGCATTTGTACATAAAACGGTGTTTATTGGGTTGGCGAGAAAATGAGATTTTGTTTAATGGGACTAATACAAAACAGTCTCCTAAGACGTTTACTACCTTTCTTTTGTTTTCAACCTCTGAGTGAATTCGTGGGAGGAAAAATACATAAAACGGTGTTTATCAGCTTGGCAAATTAAAAGCATTAAAATGACATGTGAAAGAACATTTTGAACAGTGTAACTTATTTAGGATGAAGAACACACGAACTCCAACCCAATTAACGTTTTCAAACGTCGAAAGAGTAATAATAAAAAATGGTTCTGTGAGGTTGAATGTTTAACAGATTTAACGGTGTTTATTGGGTCGCATTCATACATAAAACGGTGTTTGTCGGGTCGGCGAGAAAATTAGACTATGTTTAATGGGACTAATAGAGGACAGTCTCCTGAGATGTTTACTACCTTTTTTTTTAACCTCGCTACCTTCCTTTTATTCTTCAACCTTCTCGTAAGTACCTGGGAGGAGAAATACATATACGGGTGTTTATCAGGTCGGCAAGTTAGAAGCTCAAAAATGATACGTAAAAGAAAATGTAGAACAGTAAAACTTATTTAGCGCGAGATACACATGGATGCCGATATAAACGACGTCTTCAAAAGCCGTATAAATAATAATAAACAAAGGTTTTGTAAAATTGAATGTTCAAGAGATTTAACGGTGTTTATCGGGTCGCGTCCGTACATTAAACAAAGTTTATGGGGTCGGCGAGATAAAGAGTTGTTAAATGGTATTGACAGAGAACGGTCTCTTGAGATGTTCGCTACCTTTCTTTTAGTCTTCAACCTTCTCGTCAGTATTAGGGAGGAAAACACATATACGGGTGTTTATCAGGTCGTCAAATTAGAAGCTTCAAAATGAAACGTAAAAGAAAATGTAGAACAGTAAAACGTATTTAGCGCGAAAAACACAAGGATGCCAATATTAACAACGTTTTCAAAAGTTGTATAAATAATAATAAACAAAGGTTTTGTAAAATTGAATGTTCAAGACATTTAATGGTGTTTATCGGGTCGCGTTCGTACATTAAACAATGTTTATGGGGTCGTAGTTGGTTGGGGTCAGTAGCGCACCAAGGGAGGCAGATTTTTTCGAGAGCAATATCAATTTTGGTCTTGGTTTGAAGGTTTTCAGCTGAGTGGTCGGGTTTTACTTTAGCCCATCTATTTTTTCGAATTTTGCAGGCGTTCCATACGTAACTGTTATTAGTTTTGAAATTAATGTTGCTGGTGAAAGATCTGTAATTGTCTCTTCTTTTTCTTTTAAATAATTTAGTTGCATGTGCGGTTGCGATGAATTTTATTACTTACGATTTTTTTCTTAGGCGAGTTGTTTACAATAGCCTCGGTAATAGTTTCGATGAGGATATTATATTTTATCTTGGCTGGAAATATATCATATTCAGTAGTGAGAAGCTTACCGAAATTATTTTCGAGACTTGTGCAGACTTTGGCCCAGTTTGTTCTAACAGATTTTACATTAAAGGATTTTTTACGATAGATACTTTTAGTAATAAGCGTGTTCATGAAACTGGGAAAATGATCCGAGCCCCGGGCGTCTTCAGCAAGTATAAAGACTATTTTGTGAGCTATATCGGGACTCGAAAATAGAAGATCGAGGTTTAACGAGGAAGAGCCTTGGACACGAGTGGTGGTATTAGTGTTGTGTATAATAAGATTTGTTTTATTCAGACGTTTAAGTAATCTTTCACCATTAACGTCATTTTTTAGGCAATGCCGTCCCTGGTGATGTGAGTTCAAGTCGCCCAAAAAAATATTCGAACCATTTCTGTCAGTGTAACTGAAGATATCGTCCCATTGAGCTTCTGAAAGAGTGCTACCTGGGGCTTGGCAACAAATAATTAGATTGAGAACAGGAGAAACATTCGTGAAAGTCTTGAATCTAGAGTAATGAAAGTTTTTTGTGTTGTCGGAGAGCCACGACTCAACACAGGCGAAAATGTCAAGATTCGGGAGAGCTTTAATGAGGTCTTCCTGTTTGTTTACGATGCTTTTTGGGTTCCAAAATATAAGTCTGAGAGCTCTTGGAGCGGAGGAACTTTGAGACATACTCGGAGGAGAGTTGCTATTACTAGTCGTTTTCGACATTTTTAGAGAGAAAAGATTCGAGTTGGACCGAGTCGCTTCCTGTTTCAAATTCAGACTCAGGACTGCTGGAAGAATGTTGCTTCTCCCATAAGTTTCTTCTACGATTTTACCAAACGTGTCTAAATCAAGTTAGGTTGTAATTTCATTGTTTTTGATAGCTTCGAGAACCGGAGAAGGTGATCTTTGATGCTGAGAGTTTTGGAAGAATTTTTGGGAGGGCCGGGCTTGAGTTTGTTTTTGAGGAGGGCGGCTGTGAAGGGAGAGAAGGCAGGCTCGGGCATTGTTTGGCAGTGTGGCCGCTTTGTTTCCATACGAAGCAGCTCATCGAGTCAGAGCTCAAGTAAATCCAGTAAGTGGTATTCTCGTATATTACTTGTATGGAATCTGGCAGTAGTTTTCCATCTTCTTCTTTAATATAGACTTGTCTCCTGAAAGACAATATGTGGGACCTTCCGGGTTTGTTTAGTCCTGCTCTTATACAGGGTGTCCCAGACTCAAGTGTTCGGACTTATATAGCCGTATAAAAATGAAAAAAATAAATAGAAAATTCCTTTTCCAAAAATCAGGTGAAGTTTTAGTTTTTTAGTTATAAAACATTTAAGCTGGACCAATCAGAAGCGCCGTATAAATAGCCGTATGTGCGTGAACGGGATTCCAACGTAGTGTTCTCCCGTCGCTAACCCCACCTCTGCGCTCACTTCCATAACACTGCGTTCAAATCTGGTTCACGGATACACGGCTGTTTATACGGCGCTCCTGATTGGTCCAGCTTAAATGATTTATAACTAAAAAACTAAAACTTCAACTGATTTTTGGAAAAGGAATTTTCCATTTATTTTTTTTCATTTTTATATGGCTATATAAGTCCGGACACTTGAGTCTGGGACACCCTGTATAGCTAATGCTCGAAGCTGGGTTGATTTCTCTGTTTTAGAGGGTTTGGATTAGAAGTCATGCGGAATGACAGGAATTACATTGGGGATTACGACTCTTTTGTTTTTTCCGATGAGGGGTCTGATTTTAAATTTTGTGTTGTTGACAGTAATTATTTTGTCCGATAAATTTTCCACTAAGCCAGCGTGATTTAAAAAAACACACATACTCTGTTGCCAGATATCTTGGATATAAACTTGATGTTGTTGGGTTCGGTAAGAATTTCAAGGCCATCAATGTAGTCATCAATTGTAGCACCTTCAATAGAATCGGTGACGATGGCGTGATCCTTTTCCGGGAGAGAAGGTTGGTATTTGCATAACTGTTAGTTTGCTGTGAGGAGGAAGAAACATTAGGGGAAAACTGCAGGCCTGACGCCGTTATCTAACGCCATTGCAGGAGATGTGGACTGCATTTCAAACTGCAACCGCAGCTTGAGAGTGCAAGCCACGGTAGGTTGTGCAATGAAAAGTTACGCCACTGCACTAAAATTTCACAAAATACGCGGCACAAATCACATAGAGTTGGAAGAATTAGAACAATCACAACACGTGTAAACTGCCGATAGAGCACGTAAATAAACACGTCTGCTCGCTTCGGTGTCCCGTCTCGGACTCCATTAAATGGTGTTTATGGGATTGGCGAGATGAAGAGATTTTGTCTAATGGGATTAATAGAGGACAGTCTACTGAGACGTTGCCTACCTATTTTTTAGTTTTTAACCATCTAGTAAGTGCTTGGGAGGAAAAATACATGTACGAGTGTTTATCAGGTCGTCAAGTTAGAAGCTAAAAATGAGACGTAACAGAAAATGTAGAACAGTAGGATTTATTTATCACGAAGAACACAAGGATGCCAATTAGGGCGTATCGAAAAAAATAAAGTTGTTTGCGCGAAGTTCTAATAGCAATGAAAACTTTCTTTTGGGAGTCAAAAACACTCCCCTAAAGTTTCATAAAAAAAAATTCCTTCTGTCTCCGCATCGTAGATATAGCTAAAAATCACAAAAAACGAAGCACTTCTTCAAATTAAAACAGCAAAAAATTTTTTTTTTCAATTTAAATTATCGATAAAAATAGCTCAAAGAAAGGAGATTTATACATGTATAGTGATAATTCCATTCAAATATTTTTTACCCTCCATAATTGACATTGAAGTTTCAAGAAATCGAAAATAGTCGACTTTTTCGCTATTTTCTTAGATTTATGGTCAATTTCTCGACTATTTGACCATATCATATATGATAAACGTTAATTAGAATGTATTTGCAATATCTTAAAATAATAATATATAAAGAATGTTGACATTAAAATAATTTTCACTGACTTTGAATTATAAGAAAATATTTAAAAGTGATATATTGCTCTTTATTTGACAATAAAATTAATTTTCGGTATGTAAATTATTAGGAAAAATAGTTCGAAGTAAGTGAATTTGCAATTACATAGCAAAAAAGGATTGAAATTTTTTTTACCCTACCTAAGTGACCTTTAAATTTCGAAATATCGAAAAAATGGACTTTTTCGCTATTTTCTTAGAGTTACGGCAATTTTTTCAACTATTTGACCATGAAATGTCTGATATACGTTGAGAATAATATATTTCCAATATGTTACATCAATAATATATGCAGAAGGTCGATATTAAAATCATTTTTATTGATTTTGGATTATAAGAAAATATCTAAAAGTGATATATTGATCTTTATTTCACAAAAAAAAAAAATTTTTTGTATCTAAATAAGGTGAAAATTTTTTCAAGTGTACCTAGATTTACACTTGTACAGTGAGAAGGTAATTTAAATCATTTTTATCAGGTCAGAATAACTTAGACGATAAAAGAAAACCCAGAATTCAATTTTTTCGCTATTTTCTCGAAGTTATATGACTTATCAACCATGTGTCCATCATACGAGTATGATATATTTCTTAAAGTATACCCTTAATAAAATCAAATAAAAAAATAGTAAGAACATATATTTGCTTGTTATAATGTAATTAAATTATCAAAGTATTACTTTTATGCTGATTTCTGATATGAGTTTAAATTTTGTCATCCTGTTTAATTTTTGAACCGAATTGATTTGTAGTTTCAACAATGAGCAAAATCTAAAATTCTCAATTTTTCAATATTAGATGATATTTTGATGCGTTCACGGTCCGCTCACTAACCCCCAGAATCAAAACAAACATGGTTCACTTCAATTTTTGAGTGCATCAAGGTTTTGTTTAGATTTTACCAGTGCACCACGGCTCACCAGGCTTTTGTTTACATTTTGTTTTTCCTAACCGCCTTTTCAGAAAAATAATTTAATTCAGTTTAGACTGTCCAATCGCGGGTATGTTATAAGAGAGCTGGAACACTCGAATATTAAACAGCATTTTTTTCGGTTGAAATTCAGTAAACAGTGTATGTGATTTGTTAGTGGTTTGAGTTTGAAAAATGGATTTGTTAAGCGAATGCCCTATCATTGGACAATACAGTGAGTTAACTAACCGGAGGTTACCTACACACTTTGATGTAATGAGATACTATTTTTTCGAATGCGAAAAAATTCGAACTGGAAAAGAATCTAAGAGATACCCAAGTTTTCCTGATATTTCGCGTTTAGTTGTGAAAAGGCTGCAGGATATGTGGAAAGAATCTTCCATCCCAATGCTTCTTGCACTTGTGAGATAGATCTTTCTGAAGCTGCCAGAGTGTTTCTCTTAGACCAGCGATCTTCTAGGCGAATGAGAAAATCATTTTCGTCTCTTTCGAAAATCGATTCGGAACAATCAGATCGTCATGAAGTACAATCGAAGCGTTTGATGACTGATATACTTCAAGATCAAAGTGAAGAAGTTGTCCAAAGAAAGCGTCAGAAAGTGCAAATTGCAGGCGAAAATTCTCACTGTGGCTTGATTATGGATGAAAATTTAAAAGACGATTACCAGCCCGCCGAAGAAGATGTTGAGGATGCATGGGTCCCTTATTGGAATACATTTACGGATCAGACAAGATTAAACTGTCCAACATTTTCAAAAGTCTGCGACAGATACAGCATCGGATACAGGTCTGCTGCTTTACTGGCTTCAGCAATTCTACAGGACGTGAGTAAGTACATTCTAAAAGTAAAAGTTTTAGTTTTTGACAAGAGTAAACTTTATCGGGAGAGAACAAAAACTCGTCATCAACTTCAGAAAGAGCAGCTCTCTTTGGCTCCAGAAATAAAGGCTTTTTACTTCGATGGAAGAAAAGAAGAAACAAAAGTAATGGATGGAACAAGTAAAGGAAAAACACGGCAAACAACAAAACGAGAAGAACATACTTCTCTCATTCAAGAACCAGGAAGTACTTATTTAGGACACATATCCTCATCTTCTTCAGATGCAAAAACGATTACACATGATATCCTTGAGTTTTTCTCTGTCAAAGAAATTAATACCTCCAATCTAGATTGTGTGGGTTGTGACGGCTGTCCTACGAACACTGGTAAACACGCAGGTATAATTCGATTGCTAGAATTAGAATTGGGTAAACCGCTACAATGGAGTGTCTGTCAGCTTCATGGTAATGAGCTGCCATTCAAAGCTTCGTTTATAAAACTTGATTGAGGAACTTCTGGACCTAACGATTTTTCTGGTCCAATCGGAAAAAGCTTAGCTTCTTGTGAAGAACTCCCGGTTGTAAACTTCGATTCTATCGACAGTCCTAATTCTCCTATAGTTGACACCCGTGATCTTAGTTCTGATAAAAAGTACCTGCTAGATATATGGAATGCTATAAAAGAAGGAGAGTGTTCTGAAGATCTTGCTGTAAAAAGTCCAGAGAAATTATCGCACGCCAGATGGTTGACTAGGATGAGTAGAACTCTTCGAACTTACATTGGGACAGATAATCCATCATTTGAGTTAAGAGTTTTAGTTCAATTCATCATGAGAGTATATGTTCCAATGTGGTTCGAAATTAAGTGTCAACCACCTATTAAAGATGCCCCGAAACATCTCTGGAAAAGCATTTCTTTGAGTGCTTACCTGAAGGAATACCTCGCTGAATGTATTAAGAAAGTAATACAAAATAATGCCTACTTTGCTCAACTAGAAAATCTTCTTCTCGCTATGGTATGTGTCGACAGGCAGAAAATCCGCAAGCTCGCAGTGTCTCGAATAATTTCTGCGAGACAATCAAATGAGAAATCAAATCTAAGGAAATTCGAGGTTCCTTCGTTGAATTTTGACGCGAAAGACTACACGGAACTCATCGACTGGGAGAAGTGTAAGATTTCGGAACCGTCATTAACTAGATCCATGACAATTCAAAATCTCACAGAATTCACAAGGAAGGACGTAACTCATCTCATTTCCAAAGACATTTTTCATCTTCCATGCCATACTCAAGCAGTGGGAAGGTGTGTGAAAGAAGTCACATCCGCATCTCGGCAAGCTTACTCCTCTGACGTTAGAGATGGAATCATCGGATCAAGATTCGAAAGTCGGAAAAGCTTGCCCATTTTTGAAACGAAAAATGATTTTGTTTCGAAATTGAAATAGGACGAATAAATTGAAACGAATGAAACAAATCAACATATAAGTAGGTTATTGGTAATACTTCGATAATTTTATGACATTATCACAAGCAAATATATGTTCCGACTATTTTTTTATTTGATTTTATTAAGGATATACTTTAAGAAATATATCATACTCGTATGATGGACACATGGTTGATAAGTCATATAACTTCGAGAAAATTGTGAAAAAATTGAATTCTGAGTTTTTTTATCGTCTACGTTATTCTGACCTGATAAGAATGATTTAAATTACCTTCTCACTGTACAAGTGTAAATCTAGGTATACTTGAAAACATTTATACCTGCTTTAGATACAAAAAATTAATTTTTTTGTGAAATAAAGATCAATATATCACTTTTAGAGATTTTCTTATAATCCACAATCAATAAAAATGATTTTAATATCGACCTTATGCATATATTATTGACGTGACATATTGAAAATATATTATTCTCAACGTATATAAGACACTTCATGGTCAAATAGTTAAAAAAATTGCCGTAACTTTAAGAAAATAGCGAAAAAGTCCATTTTTTCGATATTTTGAAATTTAAAGGTCACTTAGGTAGGGTAAAAAATATTTCAATCATTTTCTGCTATGTAATGACAAATTTTCTTGCTTCAAACAATTTTCCCTGATCATTTATATATCGAAAATTAATTTTATTGTCAAATAAAGAGCAATATATCACTTTTGAGTATTTTTTTGTAATTCAAAGCCAATAAAAATTATTTTAATGTCAACATTCTTTATATATTATTGTTTCAACATATTGCAAATACATTCTGATTAACGTATATCATACATTATATGGTCAAGTAGTCGAGAAATTGACCATAAATCTAAGAAAATAGCGAAAAAGTCGACTTTTTTCGATTTTTTGAAACGTCAAAGTCAATTAGGGAGGTTAAAAAATATTTTAATGGAATTATCCCTATACAGGTATAAATAGACTTGATTTGAACTATTTTTATCGATAATTTAAATTAAAAAAAAAAATTTTTGCTGTTCAAATTTGAAGAAGAGCTTCGTTTTTGGTGATTTTTAGCTATATCTCCGATGCGGCGACAGAAGGAATTTTTTTTTTCTTATAAAACTTTAGGGGAGTGTTTTTGACTCCCAAAAGAAAGTTATCATTGCTATTAGAACTTCGCGCAAACAACTTCATTTTTTTCGATACGCCCTAATGCCAATATTATCAACGTTTTCAAGAGCCATAGAAATAATAATAAAGAAAGGTTTTGTAAGGTTGAACGACTAAGAGATTCAACGGTGTTTATCAGGTCGTCAAGTTAGAAGCCTTAAAATGACACGTAAAAGAAAATGTAAAAAGTAAAAGTTATTTATCACGAAGAACACAAGGACGCCAATATTATCAACGTTTTCAAAAGCCGTAAAAATAATAATAAACAAAGGTTTTGGAAGGTTGAGTGTTTGGGATATTTGACGGCGTTTATCAGGTCGTCAAGTTAGAAGCTTAAAAATGACACGTCAAAGAAAATGTAGAAAAGTAAAATTTTTTTATCACGAAGAACACAATGACGCCAATATTAGCGTTTTCAAAAGCCGTATAAATAATAATAAACAAAGGTTTTCTAAGATTGAATGTTCAGGAGATTTAACGGTGTTTATCGGGTCGCGTTCGTACATTAAATGGTGTTCATGGGGTTGGCGAGATGAAGAGATTTTGTTTAATGCGAGTAATAGAGGACAGTATACTGAGACGTTTACTACCTATTTTCCAGTTTGTAACCTTCTATTAAATGCGTGGGAGGAAAAATACAAATAAGGGTGTTTATCAGGTCGTCAAGTTAGAATCTTAAAAATGACACGTAAAAGAAAATGTAGAACAGTAAGACTTATTTATCACGAAGAACACCAGGATGCCAATATTAACGTTTTCAAAAACCGTATAAATAATAATAAACAAAGGTTTTGTAAGGTTAAACGATTAAAAGATTTAACAGTGTTTATCGGGTCGTCACATGAGAAGCTTGAAAATAATACGCAAAAGAAAATAGAGAACAGTAAAACTTATTTTGCACGAAGAACAGAAGGATGACAATAACAACGTTTTCAAGAGCCGTAGAAATAATAATGAACACACGTTTTGTAAGATTGAATGTTGAAGAGATTTGACGGTGTTTATCAGGTCGTCAAGTTAGAAGCTTAAAAATGAGACGTCAAAGAAAATGTAGAACAGTAAAACTTATTTAGCACAAAGAACACAAGGACGCCAATATTATCAATGTTTTCAAAAGGCGTAGAAATAATGATAACCAAAGGTTTTGTAAGGTTGAATGTTTAAGAGATTCAACGGTGTTTATTGGGTCGCGTTCATACACTAATTGGTGTTTATGGGGTTGGCGAGGTAAAGAAACTTTGTTCAATGGGATTAATAGAGGACAGTCTACTGAGACGTTTACTACCTATTTTTCAGTTTGTAACCTTCTATTAAATGCGTGGGAGGAAAAATACAAATAAGGGTGTTTATCAGGTCGTCAAGTTAGAATCTTAAAAATGACACGTGATAGAAAATGTAGAACAGTAAGACTTATTTATCACGAAGAACACCAGGACGCCAATATTAACGTTTTCAAAAACCGTGTAAATAATAATAAACAAAGGTTTTGAAAGGTGGAATGTTTAATAGATTAAACGGTGTTTATCGGGTCGTCAAATTAGAAGCTTCAAAATGACACGAAAAGAAAATATACAACAGTAAAACTTATTTTGCACGCAGAATACAAGGATGCCAATATCAACGTTTTCAAACGCCGTAGAGATAATAATGAACACAGGTTTTGTAATGTTGAATTTTCAAAAGATTTAACGGTGTTTGGCGGGTGGCGTTCGTACATTGAACAATGTTTATGGGGTCGGCGAGATGAAGAGATTTTGTCCAATGGTATTGATAGAGAACGGTCTCTTGAGATGTTCGCTACCTTTCTTTTATTTTCTTTTATTTATTATGTTTTATTTATATAACGAAGAACACAAGGACGCCAATGTTATAAAGGGTTTCAAAAGCCGTAGAAAAAATGAGAACCAAAGGTTATTCATACATTAAACGGTGTTTATGGGGTTTGCGGGATGAAAACATTTTGTTTAATGGAATTAATAGAGGAGAGTTTACTGAGACGTTTGCTACCAACTCCTTAGTTTTTAAACTTCTAGTAAATGCGTGTGAGGAAAATTACATATAAGGGTGTTTATCAGGTAGTCAAATTAGAAGCTTCAAAATGACACGCAAAAAATATGTAGAAAAGTAAAACTTATTTATAAAGAAAGAACACAAGGACGCCAATATTACCAACGGTTTCAAAAGCCGCGGAAATAATAACAAACGATTGTTTTTTGAGGTTGAAAGTTGAAGAGATTTAATGGTGTATTTTGCGTCGCATTCATAAATTAAACGGTGTTTATGGGTTTGGCGAGATGAAGAGATTTTGTTTAATAGGATTAATACGGGTCAGTCTACTCAGACGTTTGCTACCAATTTTTTAGTATTTAAGCTCCTAGTAATTGCATGGGAGGAAAAATACATACAAGCGTGTTTATCAAGCGTCAAGTTAGAAGCTTCTATATGACACGTACAAGAAATTGTAGAACAGTAAAACTTAATTAGCACGAAGAACACAAGGCTGCCAATATTATCAACGTTTTCAAAAGCCGTTTAGATAATAATAAACAAAGGTTTTGTAAGGTTAAAGTTGAAGAGATTTAACGGTGTTTATTGGGTCGCGGTTGTACATTAGACAATGTCCATAGGGTCGGCGAGATAAAGAGATTTTGTCTAATGGGATTGATAGAGAACAGTCTCTTGAGATGTTCGCTACCTTTCTCTTAGTTTTTAACCTTCTCGTAAATATTATGCCAATATTATGAACGTTTTCAAAACCCGTAGAAATGATAATAAAGAAAGGTTTTGTGAGGCAAATTTAAAGATCGCTGCAAAGAATGTGATGCAATACTTGAATGTATACGTGAAGAGGAGAACTTCCGACATAATTCGAATCTAAACGCCGTTAGTTTTCAGCTAATAATAGCTTGTCGCAGTTCAGATTATTAGGCACAAAGTTTCAGACTATTTTACAAGTGGCGTAAATTAATGAGAAGTGAACTGAGATTAGGATACCTTGCATGCACCGTCACTGCATACGCTTCTGAAAAATTTGGCTAAGCAGACAATGAGCTACGATATTCAAAAGAACGACAAGGAGCTAAGATCGGAGCAGAAGATCTTCTAACATCATTCAGCACTGATCTTATGCATCTTGTTTGAGAAGTAGTTAAAAAAAACTAATATGCAGAATGCATCAGAAAGCTGCCGTCGACCAAGTGAAATTAAGCGATTAATGAGTTTAAAGCACAATCTTCCGACCCCGTACGTGTTGGTTATTTGAAAGCTTGTATGGTGATAATAAGCTGCAAAAAATAGGGTTGAAAAGATGCAAGTACATGCGCGAACTAAATGCAATCATGACGTATGGTTACTTATTTCATATTTGCAGAAGTATCGCCTTCCTCAAAACAAAACTCTCAAGCCCCTACTCTCCTCACCTTTACTCCTACTTCCCTACATTAATCCTACTCTACTCTTGCTCTACTCCTATTCGACTCCTACTTAACTCCTACTCGACTGCTACTCGACTCCTACTCTACCCCGAGTAGAGTAGAATAGAAGTAAAAGTAGAAGTAGTAGAAGTAGAAGTAAAAGTAGAAGTAGTAGGGGTAGAAGTAAAAGTAGAAGTAAAAGTAGAAGTAAAAGTAGAAGTAAATGTAAAAGTAGAAGTAAAAGTAACATGAGAAGTAAAAGTGGAAGTAAAAGTAGCATTGGAAGGAAAAGTTTTTTTTTTTTTTTTTTTTTTTTTTGAAGGAGTAAAAACGGAAAATGCTCATGCACCAACCACATCCGAACTTTGGGGACCGCGAGCCCGTTATATGCATCCCACGCATATATATTTAAAATACATACACGTGGGATGCACACACGAGCGCGCAGCCCACAAGGAACGAAGGTGAGTGTGGGACTTACCGAAACTGCACCTACCCACTAAACCTTAACTCCTATTCCCGCTAACCCAGGATTCCGGAACCGCTTATCGCATTACTTCAGAGTCCTAGGTTTTTGGCATGGGGCTCCGAAGCAATGCGGTAGACATTGCTTCGGGGTCCCAGGCCAGAGGCCATTAAGCCGTGCTTTGGCTTCTGTCTTATATTTCCTGCTTGTATTACTATGTAAAGGTCATACCCACCTTTTCTTTCAACCTAGTCTTCTTTTTTCTAGCCTCAGCCAGGGTACGCGTCGTCCTCGGTAGAAGGGACAGTCGTCTCTTCTCGGGCTCGCCGGCCTTCGACCCTGTGAGGAAAACTCTTTTCTTTGTTGTTTCGATGTTCGAAACTCTGTTTTTTTTTCTCTTTCACTCCATCCAAGATGTACGCATCGTCCTCAGCAGCGCATTGGTTGCGCATCGGGCTCTTCGGCCTTCGACATCTTGGAGGGGTTTCGTAGTCACTTCTTAGGGTCTCTCTATTCCTCATTTGTTCTTCTTTTTTCTTCTCTCGTAGAAGATTCTCAATATATTGTGTTATGATATCCCAGTTATTTTGGGACATAAGCATAAGTTGAACTGTGTTGCTTGGTGTTATAGATGTTCCAAGCATAGTCTCTAATACAGACTTTTCGGTAGCCCATCTCTCACATCGAAAGAATGTGTGTTCCACATCTTCGACCTCCATTTGACAGTAGTCACAATTCGGGTGCGGCTTCCTATTCCGTCGGTACAGGTAGGCATTAAAGTGGCCGTGTCCAGACAGGAACTGGGTGAGGTGGTAATTTACCTCCCCATACTTCCTGTCAATCCAGGGCTGTACTTCGCCTATTAGTCTGGCTGTCCATCTGCCTCTCGTTTCTTGTCTACATTGCTGCTCCCATTTTTTTATGGTTTCAGCCCTCTTCATAGTTAAGGTGGTCATATCCACCCGTTTTGATTTTAGCTCATAAATTTCCTTCCTCTCAGCTGCCTGGAGGTCAATGGGGATACAATCTGCAATGAACAGCACAGCTGGAACTGACACCGATCTGTATGCGCAAGCCACTCTGAGGGCACCTTTGTATTGTACCGCCAACAGTCGCTTACGCCGGCAATCTACTTTTAGAGCATCCGCCCACACTTCTGCTCCATACAGTAAGATGGAGTTTGCTACGCTCATTAGAATTTTTCTCTTTGAGCTTCTCGGGCCATCTACATTCGGCATAAGCCTTGTCAACATGGAAACCATTTTTTCGGCTTTGTTTGCCGCTTTCGTGATTTGGGTTCCGAATTTAAGTTTCTCGTCAATGTAGATTCCGAGGTACTTCAGCTCATTCCCGGCTTCTATGTCGTGACCCGCGATATCCGCAATGAAGGGTTTGCTGAAGTGCCTCTGCCTGGTGAGAACCACTACCTCTGTTTTCCTGTTTGCCAGCTGTAGATGGTGATCGTTAAGCCAATTCTCGACCCTCCTAGAGACGATGGCCACAAGCAGTCGTGCTTGTTCCTCCGTTCTAGCTCTTATCATTGCCGCGAGTTCGTCGGCAAAACCGATTAGTCTCACTCCTTCTGGGAGGTTTATCGTAAGGACTTCGTCATAAACTACATTCCATAGCTCAGGTCCAAGAACTGAGCCCTGAGCTACTCCTGCAGTGACCTTGGCGTTGCGCTCTCCTTCTGTTGTTTGGAAGGTCAACCATCTATCGTCGAGATAGTCACTGATGACCCGACGAAGATATCCAGGGACCTTAAACCGCCTTTCCAAGACGTCAAGAATGTCAATCCAACTTACAGAGTTGAAGGCATTCCTGACGTCAAATGTGACCATCACACAGACACTCCTTGTCCGGTGATTCCCACGCCATGCTATTTCGGTTTCCTGGAGAGCTTCACGGATCGCTCCCACTGTGAACCTACCTTCTCGGAAACCGTGTTGGTTATTGGCCAGTCCTCCTGCTGCTTCAATTGCCGCTCTTAGTCTGGCTCGGATACACTTTTCGAACAGTTTTCCTATAACATCAAGCATGCAGAGTGGTCTGTATGGTGATGATGTTATGGGTGGCCCCTTTCCTTTGTCTAGTAAAACTAGCCTCTGTTTTTTCCATCTTTTGCAAAAAAACCCCGCCCTGAGGCAAGCGTTTAAAATGTTGAGAAGTACAAATGGGTATCTCCCAACTATCTCTTTCACTACCTCGATCGGGATGTCGTCTGGGCCCGGCGCTTTGCCGCAAGTCATTTTGGCTGTTGCTGCCCACAGTTCTTCCTTAGTAAGAAGGGGGAATGTTTCGGGTAGCACCTCCCTCCTGATGGTTCTGCTTGTGTGTTTCGGAAAAAGTTCCTCAACAATCAGTTTCATCGTTGCAGGATCCATGGCTGCAACCGGTGCTCGCCCGTACAGCTTCCCAGTTACTATTTGGTAACCCAGACCGCAAGTGTCTTGGTCTACGGCGTTCCTTACTTCCGACCATTTGTTGCGCTTGCTGTCATTTATGGCACGGTTCAGCGACTTTTTTGCAGCCATGTATGCCTTATTGGCCTGAATCACATCTCTGCCCTTTTTCCGTGACCTAGGGACTTTTCGCCTTAGTTGGAAGCAAACAACTCTTAATTCAGCAATTTCCGGAGTCCACCAGTATGCAGCTGGTTTGTTTCTTTTTCCTGATCTTTTTGGCATGGCTGCATTGCAGCTCTATTCGATCACGTTCATCGTACTTTGCGTCAAGTTTTCTACGATCGTCCTATTGACGGTCGAGAGTGTTGACTCTTCAAGAAGATGTCTGCCTTTTTTAACCATTGTGTTGAATAATTTGCCGGTGTCGAGCTTTTTTACATTCCAACCTAGTTTTCGGTTTTCAAGCTTCTGTGTTCCGCTAATCCTTGAGGAAGCACAGCCTATTTGGAAGCATATATGTTGGTGGTCGCTTCCTGTGTAGTCTTCAAGGACTTCCCATTTGGACATCTGGCTTGCTGCCCCAGGTGTGGCCATGGTTATATCTAGGATGGTCTCACGGTAGCCCCTTCTTCTGAAGGTAGGTGAGTTTCCCGTATTCATGATGGTTAGGTCCAGTTTGGCCGCCATATCTGTGACTTCACGTCCCCTGGTATCCGTCCAGGTCATACCCCATTCGCATGACTTGGCATTGAAGTCACCAGCTAGAATGATATTTCCTGCGAGGTTTACGCATAGTCCTTCGATTTCCTCAAGTTTTCTACGGAAAACCGCCATACCCTCATTTGGTGAGAGATAGCAGCTGACAATAGTCACCCGAGGTGTCGTGACCCATACAAAGCCGTCGCCACTTCCGTGTTTTTGTACCGGAAAGTCATGGTTATTTATTAGCCAAATAGCCGTAGTACCGCTCTTGTCTTGGTACCAATTTTTTCCTTTCATAGGCCCATATTGTTCGCATATGGGGCATTATTTCTCAACTGCCCCAACTTTAAAAGTCATGTTCTTTGATTTTCTTTAAATTCGGGGCATATGTTCACCTACCCAATAGTACTTAATCAACAAATTTATAGACCACAAAAACCACCCCTCTCCAAGTGATGGGGGTGACATTTTCAACCCCAACGCCTGCACGGGTATTTTCAAAAGCTTGTAACTTCCTTTCTATTTTAGCGATTTAAAATTTTTATTAGGGTTTTCGAAAGGTTATTTCTTACTCTTTTCTTCTATTTTATTAACGAAAAAAACTAAACAAAATTTAAGCATTTTTTAAACAATTCAATTGTTTATTTAACTTTTTTAGCAA
>CAKNXH010039803.1:0-13920 GCA_932178445.1 Andricus quercusramuli | reverse complement strand
CCCCCCCCCCCCCCCGAAATTTTAGAACCCTGTGTACTCAAGAGGTTCAATCGAATAGCTTTCCTCGTGAATTTACGAGATTATTTAATTGACAGTTCTATTGGGTTAAACGCATCTCAGGGTACCATGGTACCTGACTAGGCCTAGCGACCCTTTTCTATTGTGCGGTGCTCCGCCTCGAGGGAGCTCGAACTCGAAGCTGGACGAAGCGCTGTGGTGCTCAACCGTGTATGTACGCGCGAGGGTACCTTTAAAATTTAAATGTATCTGTTCCCACCTCTATTTCCACCGGAGGCTACAGACTGTGCACATTACGGTGGTAATGCAAAGTACGTAACGTTATCGTTGGCTAACTGTAATTGCAAAGTAACGTACGCTAGATAAATAAATGAATAATCAAATGAATAATTAAATAAATAATTAAATGATGAATAATTAAATGAATGAATAATTGAATGACTAAATGATTGAATAATTAAATAGATAAATCGTCAATTAATTAAATAAATAATTGAATAACTAACTTAATAAATAAATGAATGATTAAATAAATAATTTAATAAATAATTGAATGGATAAATAAATTATGGTACCTTTAAAATTTGGATGGGGCGCGTTTTTTTACGTGGTGATCGCCAGTAGGCGTAGTCCACTTGTCAATTAAGCATGCGTTGCTTTTTCTTATTTTTATCATTTTATTATATTTTTTTTTATTTATTTTTTTAATTAAGTCATTCATCATGCTTTGTTTTTCAAAAAAAAACCCAATTTTTTCTTTAAACTCGTTTAACTTTTGACATAAATTACGATTTCTTTTCAGATTCTGGTAGAGTTTATCACCTTCTTTCGAAATCCGTGAGGTAAATAAAAAAATCTTCAAAATTAACCAAATGGCGGCAGTTTTGCTGGAAATGTTAAAAGTCGATTTTCTCAAAAAACCAACACTTATATTTTTGCCCATTTTTTTTTTTTTTTTTTTTTAATTTGTACTATCATAAGGAAATACCTTGTGAGTTTAATGCGGGCTAAATAACTTTTGTGGGCAGGAGAATCTTTTTCATAAAATCGAATTTTCGCATTTTTCTTGAAAATAACAACAGATACAAAAAAATGTTGAGGCAATAGTTTGCATATTTGAATAAGTTCTACAAAAAGTTTCCTTACACATTTATGATATCTTGTACCATTTCCGAGAAAAATGAAAAAATTCGATTTTCATAAACAAAAAATTGTCTTCATTCCTGGCTTGTGGAAATACCCACCATTTTTGTTAAATATTAAAAAAATATATACGTTCATATGAGGAAAACTCCATGTTAGTTTGGCGTGGGCTGAACAATTTTTATCATCAGAGAATTATTTTTCATAAATTCGAATTTTGAAATTTTTTGCTGAAAAAATCTACGTTACAAAATGAATGCCAATATATTTGAATATATTTCACATTTATCCAGATATTTTTCAAGAATGTATAAAAACTTTATCTGAATCTCAGTTTAAAAAATAAATAAATACGACCTGGATTAATATTTAACAAAAATGGTGGGTATTTCCATAAGCCAGGAATGAAGACAATTTTTTGTTTATGAAAATTGAATTTTTTCATTTTTCCCGGAAATGGTACAAGATATCATAAATTCGTAAGAGAACTTTTTTTAGAACTTTTTTAAATGTGCAAACTATTTTTTCAAAATTTTTTTGTATCTGTTGTTATTTTCAAGAAAAATGCGAAAATTCGATTTTATGACAAAAAATTCTCCTGCCCACAAAAGTTATTTAGCCCGCATTAAACTCACAATGTATTTTCCTTATGATAGTACAAATTCAAAAAAAAAAATGGCCAAAAAATATAAGTGTGCGTTTTTTGAGAAAATCGACTTTTAACATTTTCAGAAAAACTGCCGCCATTTTGTGAATTTTGAAGATTTTTTTATTTTCCTCGCGGATTTCGAAAGAAGGCGATAAACATTTATTCATTCAATTATTCATCATTTAATTATTTATTTAATTATTCATTTGATTATTCATTTATTTATCTAACGTACGTTACTTTGCAATTACAGTTAGCCAACGATAACGTTACGTACTTTGCATTACCACAATATAATTCCCTCCGTCCTTCTCTACAAGCTAGCAGAGGGAGAATCTTTTGGCGATGCACGAATGATTTTTTTAACAAAATTCCAAGGACAAAGGTAGGTAGAGAAGTTTATTTTATGTACATGAAACTTTACCTGGGTGATTTCAAATTGGATTGAAAATGCAACAATTTAGTAGAAAATACAACTATTTGGTTTAAGATTGAACTAGTTTGTTAAAATTTCATTTTTAATGCATTTTTTTTTCTTGAATGGAAAGATTCTTTTTGATTTATACTTGACTATTTGGTTGAAAATCAACTTTTTTCTTGAAAATTCAGATTCTTAGTTCAAAAATTCAACTGTTTCATAGAAAATGCGTATTTTTTTGGTTAAAGATTGAACTAGTTTTGTTAGAAAATTCAGATATTTGGTTAGAAATTAAACTAATTTGTTAAGAAATGTAATTCTTTGGTTGAAGATTCAACTTTTTTATTACAAATTTGTCTTTCTCGCTTGAAAAATCAACAATTTGACATTTTTAAAATTTATTTGAATGATAAGTTTTTTTATTTATTTAAAAGTCGACTATTTAGTCGAAAATGAACCTTTTTCTTGAAAATTCACATTCTTGGTTTCAAAATTCAACTGTTTTATAACAAATGTGTATTTTTGGCTGGAAAATTCAACGATTTAGTAGAAAACTCAAGTATTCGGTGTAAAGTTGAACTAGTTTGTTAAAAGTTCATTTTTTGGTAGAAGATTCAACTGTTTTATTGGCAATTCGTCTTTTTGTCTTAAAAATTCAACAATTTGACTGCAGAATTAACCTTTAACATGTAAGGCAGTCACAGCTAATGTATATAATCATGTATATAATATCCTGCAATATATTGTTAAATATAAATAAATATTTTTATTCTAGATGTAAGACACCCACGACTAATGTATATAATTATGTATAGATTATGCTGCAATATATTGTTAAATATAAATAAATAATTTTATTCTACTGATTATTTACTTGTTTAATTGCATTGAGAATTAGGTATTGTTATTATTCAATTGCACTTTTCCCCCACTCTTTGCCTATACTTAAACCCGAAGCCCCCCACCCCCCGAAAAAAAAATCCGGGCTACGCCGCTGCGACTCAATATTGCTTTTCTGCGAGTTTTCTATTTGCGAATTTCTTTAAAATACTTCCTCAGCACAACAGACAATTAAAAACGTAACATCATTTGAGCTATGTTTGACCTTTCCGAGGAAGAGAAAAATCTAATAAAAAAAAACATTGGGCGGAGAATGTTCGCAAAGCAAAAAGAAACAAGATATTTTACACTGCATCAGGGTGTCTAGTTATCAGGCAATTTGAAAATCCCGGGGTTATCCCGATTTTTTTCCGGTCAAATATTTTTTCCCCGACCAAGTTTTAGGTGACTCTTTGTGATTTTTAAAAGTCAACGTATACATAGAAATAGGAATTTTAACATAATATACATAGAAAAAATCTACCCGCTGCACGAGCACACTCTCATCGCGGCATAGGAGTTTTGAAATTATAGGTCAAACCATCAAAAACTGAAATTTAATAATTGTGAATTCTTAAAATTGTTAAATTGTTAAATTGTTAAAATTGTGAATAAAATCGTACTTAAAATTAAATAACAATATATCAAATTATACCTGCCCATGCATAGGTATCAATAACATTATGAGACGAAATTTCAAAAAATGTGACGTACCCGGCTTATATGTTTACCTTGTATGTAAATATAGATTGGTCCATCCTCAATGAGCAAACTAATGCTGACGAGGCCTGCAACCAGTTTTGTGCCAAATTAGAGCAAGCTCTTGATAGATTTGTACCGCGATTTTCTGATTCACGCCGGAGTATAAACACCTATCCACCACGGTATTCAGTACCAGTTAAAAGAAACATAGAATTAAAAAGTAAATTTTTGCAAAGATACCGGGATAACCATTCGGAATTCATAAAAGAACAAATAAAAGTACTCGGACAAGTATTAAAACGCAACATTAAATCAGACTATCAGAAGTATTTAGAAAATATCGAAAACAATATTAACAAAGACCCTAGCACTTTCTGGAGTTTTGTCAATAAAACGGGAGGGAATTACTCATTTCCAAACGAAATTGTCAGTGAAGGAGAGATAATTAAAGATAAAATCAATATAATTAAAGCTTTTGCGAAGTATTTCGCCAGTGTATATAATACAAAAAATCAAAAGAATAATCGCGAGATCGGATGTAAATTGAATACATTCCATAATAACTGCATATTAGGACCTTACCTCCTAACAACCGAGAAAGTAAAAAAAGCAGCTTCAAACTTTAAAGCGAAGATGACCTCGGGAGTTGATGGAATACCCATTTTTATTATTAAGGACTGCGCAAGTGCTCTAGCCGAACCTTTGCAAAAAATGTATAACCTAGCACTAATAACAGGTAAATTTCCCTCGAGGTGGAAATCAACCAAAGTTGTACCGGTATATAAAGCAGGTAATAAGTCTGATCTAACTAATTATCGACCAATATCTATCATATCAAACTTTGCGAAGGTCTTTGAAATGTCTGTGAAGGAAGATGTCCAAAGGTATATATCTCCAATTATTTCAGAGTTTCAACACGGCTTCATGCCCAAGCGATCATGCATAACTAATTTAACTTGCTTCACAGAATTTATTAATTCGGCTATACAAAGAGAGAATCAAGTAGATGTCATTTTCGCAGACTTATCAGAGGCATTTGACAAAATAGACCACGAGATCACCAAAAGAAAACTAGCTGCGACATATTTACCGACAAAGTTAGCAATCCTATTGTCAAACTATCTAGAGAATAGGGAACATAGAGTTCAACATGGTGGAACTGCATCAGATTCTTATACACCTTCATCTGGAGTACCTCAAGGGTCAACCCTAGGGTCTCCGATTTTCATTGTATACATTAACGATGTAGCTGAAAACATTAAATCGTTTATTCTGATCTTCGCCGACGACATTAAAATTTTTAGGATAATAATAAATTTAAACGATGCTGAAATTCTTCAGAAAGATTTAGACATCATGGTCAAATGGTGCGAAGAGAACCGTTTAACAATCAATGCTAAGAAGTGCAATGTAATGTCTTTTCATGGAAGGGAATCACTCATACGTTTTGAGTATAAAACTGGGGAAACACCGTTGCCAAGGGTAAATAAATTGCGCGATCTAGGCATCTTATTCGACGATCGTTTATCCTTTATCGAGCATACTCGTTTCATTGCTGCCGCAGCAGCCAAAGCCTTAAGCCGCGTTTACACCAAGCGAGCATCGTTCGCGAACGCTGTTCGCGAACGTTCTCGAACAGATGCTCGCTCGGTGTAAACGCTTGCCCGTACCGAACAGTGTTCGCGAACGTTCGTTCGTGCTCGTCCGTGTTCGGCCGCTTGTCGGTAAATCGACGAAATATCAAAGGGATTCAGAGTTCGTTGCTCGTCCGGTGTAAACGATACTTCGACAGGAGCACGCACAGCATTTTTCGGAGTGCATCGAGTTCATTGTTTTTATTCTAAAACATGGAGTGGGACAACGAAAAGTGCCTGGAAATAATTGACTTGTTCGAAAAGAATGCAGAGCTTTGGCAATCTGACCATAAATATTACCATAATAAATTTAAAAAATATGATGCTTGGGAAGTCTTTATCGTAGCTTGGGTTATAAACCATGACCCTTGCGTATTTCTTGAGCAATGTTCAATTTAGCCTTTACTTAAAATTATATTGCAGTAATACTTATTATTTTTGTATATTAATTGAGAGTTTTGAAGAATTTATGAAGAAGGTTTGGTTTCGATTGCTGCCTCTAAATTTAAATTTTAGGTGCATTACAATGTGAATTACAACTGAAAATTCTAAAATTATAATGTAAATTGTATGTAAAATTCACGTATTTGGTTAAAAAAGATTATTTTTTGGTAAAAAATTAATCTTTTTGGTTATAATTTCATTTCTTTGGTTGAAAATTAGTTTTTTTCATTGAAAATTTAACTATCATATTGAAAAATTATTTTATGTGCTAAAACGATTTCAGACAGTATCACTATCGACGCAGCACGGATTGGCAGCTTTGATAATGTGGGTGCCATGTTCGTGCACTTTTGTCGGAACACGGACGAATGCTCGCGAACAACTGCTCGGCTGTGCTCGGCTCGGGCAGTGTGAACGGGAAGCTCGTCGCCTGTTGACGAATGCTCGCAAGCATTCGCAAACGTTTGCGAACGTTCGCGAACGATGTAATCAGATCTTGCAAGAATTTTAAAAATCCGAATACTCTAACAACCCTGTTTAATACCTTTGTACGATCGAGACTTGAATACACTGCGCAAGTTTGGAACCCGATGTTTCAAAAGTATGGGAATGAATTTGAAACAATCCAAAAAAGATTTTTAAAATATCTTATTTTTAAAAATGAAGGCGTATATCCGACACGAGGTTCAGACTATCAAGAAATGTGCAAAAAATGTAACTACCTAACACTGGACGAACGTCGAGTATATGCCTGTTGTTACTTCTTATTCAAGCTTATTAAAAATCAGATAGACTCACCCTTCTTACTGGGCTGTCTCCAATTCAAAGTGCCTAGACAATCAACCAGACAAGATGTACCATTCTACATACCGTTACCAAATTCTTCTATAGGTTTCAATTCACCTATTTATGTAATGAGTAATCATCTAAACTTAATGCATCTAAGAGCTGAAAGCTTAATTGATATCATAAACATTACCGAAAAGACATTCATGGACAACCTACTTCGATATATTTTAGACTCACGCTTTACACCATAAGTACATGACAGATATTGCGAAATATTTGTATCTTCAAATTATTAATTTTGATGTATTTCCATCGTTTTATCTTTACATCTTGGACATGACGAATACCGCTCAATATTGTATCTTCAGCTCCTCACTTATTGTATTTTGATTATTATATAGTGTACATCTCTTATATTTTATATCTTTCACGCGAGTTTTTCAATGTCAATAAACACACGACGACGACGGAACAATACCATTATATTTAAAAATCTAAAGTTAAAATGTATGTAACTATGTATATTTCTTGGTTGCCCACTCATGGTATAACCACGGGCATTTGAATGAATAAACAAACAAACAAACAAATTCTCTTTTGTTGAAGCTCCTTCGGCTTTAACGAACACATTCTCATCACGAGTCTCGTGCGAAAAAAAGGTTAAAAGCAAGTTTTCAGATGTAATTTGAAAAGAATTTAGTTTTCAAACATTTTATTGTACCTTGTGTCTTTTTGTCAACAAATTTAATTTGTTTATTTGTAACTTTATTTTTACGATTAAACAAAAACTACGCGTCTTATCAAAAAATGATTAATAACAAATGTTTAGCTATTTTTTGGGTGAACAACTGTTGTCTATTTATTTTTTTTGTGGCTTGTGTCGTTTTTCGTGAGGATAAATTGTTCGAATTTCCGAATACTGCGAATAGCCATACATAGAATTTTCGAATGTTGAAAAAAATGGTCTCCAAATTTTTTAAAAACACTATAACTTTTTGAATTTGTATCCAAAAAATAGCTGGCTAAAAAACTTGTCCTTTCCTTTTAGATCTTAAAAAAGTGTGCCAAAGCTCAATACAATCTGATCATTTTTTCGAAAGTTATCGTGCCTACAGACAGACAGACTACACACTACAGACAGACAACTTCTTAAATATCTTTTTTTCTGACTCATGGGGTCTCAAAACGTGGAGATTCAATGAAAAACGACGTAAGTTAAATTTCAAATAAAACCAATACCTTCTCATAAGAATAAGAATGTAGAAAATTACATTTTTTGTTTATTTGGTGATGTCATTTTTCACGATTAAAACCAAAACCACGCGTCCTATTAAAAAATGATTCATCACAAATTTGTAGGTCTTTTTTAGGTGCACAATTTTTGCTGAACATTTTTACATTCTCATTCTAATGAGAAGGTATTGGTTTTATGTAAAATTTGACTTGGTCGGTTTTCATCAAATATCCACGTTTTGAGACCCCCTGAGCTCTAGCTCAGGGGGTCTCAAAACTTTTTTTCTAAAAAAAGGTTTTTAGCAAGGTGCCTGTCTGTAGGCACGATAACTTTCGAAAAAATAATCAGATTGGGTTGTGGTTTGGCACACTTTTTTAGGGCCTAAAAAGAAATAACAAGTTCGTTAACCAACTATTTTGGATAAAAATTCAAAAAGTGAGCACATTTTGAAAATTTTTGAGACCATTTTTTTTCAAAATTCAAAAATTCTATGTACGGCTATTCATAGTACTCCAAAACTCGAACAATTTATCCTAATGACTTTTTCGGATAAAAAGAAAATTACCGGAGTTATAGCATTTTCAAAATTACAAAAAACAAACGTAAATGAACATTTTATGCCGAAAAACGCACGATATGGAAAAAAGTCAAGAGGAGGAAAATGTTTTTTTTTTAACACCCTACAAAATTTTCTTAACAACTTTTTGAATTTTTTGAAAAACCAAAACTCCAAATTTTGATCACACAAAAAAATAATTAAAAATCAATAATTTCATTTTGCTGTCAAACTATGCAAGATACGACTAAGGATGAATGGAAAAAAATTATACACCCAAAAATGATCTCCAAATTTGTCATTATTCACTTTTTGATATGATGCGTAGTTTTTATTTTATTCGTAAAAGACAGCATTGGAAATAGTAAAATCAAATTTTTAGACGAATAACACAAGCTACAAGAAAAATGACAGAGACAAAATTTGTTCATCCAAAGAAGAGGTACAAATTTTGTTATAAATCGTGTTGTAATAGGATGCGTAGTTTTTGTTTTATTCTTGACTTTTTCATTTCTATGATACGGTGCACAGAAGCGAGCGTGGAACGCAAGGTTCAAATGATTTCCAAATCACATATCGAGCGCGAAGCGCGAGTGTCTGGATGAGAATGTGTTCCTTAAGGTCGATAGAACCTTGAGTAAATAAAGTTCCATTTCATTCTAAAATAAAAACAAATTAACAATCACTTCACATGTAGAGGTTTTGATAATTTTATAATATTTGCAAATAAACTTTTCCTTTCCATCAAAGTCGAACACGAAGTTCAAAAATCTAGAGAAACCGAGCGTAAAGCGCGATTTAAATACTTCCGAGCGCGTAGCGCGAGGTGAATATATAATCGAGCGCGAAGCGTGAGATAAATATATGATCGAGCGCGAAGCACAAGATCCAACAGTCGCGCGCCCTAGGCGCGCTCAAACTTGCGAGCGAAGCGCGCGATGAGAATGTGCCCGCAAAGCGGGCATATTTTTTTTTGTATCTTGCATAGTTTGACCGCAAAATCGAATTATTTTTAATTATTTTTTGTGGGGTCAAAATTAGAATTTTCGATTTTTCAAGAAAACTTAAACGGTTATTATGATAATCATGTAGGTACATAGAATTTTCAACTCTTAAAAAAAATGGTCTTCACAAATTTGAAAATGCTCTAACTTTTTGAATTTTGATCTAAAATAGCTGGCTAACGAACTTGTCTTTTTCTTTTAGGTCTTAAAAAAGTGAGCCGAAGCTCAAAGCAATCTAATCGTTTTTTCGAAAGTTATCGTGCCTACATGCTCCAGACAGACACCTTCGTAAAAATCGTTTTTTTCTGACTTAGTGGGTCTCAAAACGTGGGGATTTGATGAAACCCGACTAAGTCAAATTTTACATAAAACTAATACCTTCTCATTAGGATGAGAATGTAAAAAATTACATAAATCGGTACTTAGGGTAAGCATAGGAAGGAACCTTGCGACTGTAGATAAAGTGAAAATGGAATAAAAAAATGATAACGTAGAAAAAAGTCGATTTTTCGATCAAATACAAAAAATTCCCGATCCTAAACAAAATTCCCGGTTTTTTCACGGTCCAATAAAATTCCTGGGTTTTTCCCGGTTTCCCGTTCCGCTAGACACCCTGTGCATAAAATTAAATGTATGCAAAGAGAATGAATTTAATGATTAGAACAATCATTTTGCACTTGTTATGAAAGTTAATCCGCAATTTAAATACTATTTTCTGAAAAAGCTTAATTTATTCTATGTTTCTTGTATTATAAACTCTAAATGCGTACAAAATTTAAAAGGTGCGAATCGGACATTTTCTAGTACTTTTTAATATTATTCGATCTTGTAGGTGGAATAATGTTACGATTTATAAAACAGAAATGTTGTTTATGAAGTAATTGATATTATATAAAAAGTAATTCACTAATAAATTTCAATGATTGAATAATCGTTTTCTATAAATGGCTTAGTTATTTGTAGAAACTTTAGTTTTCTTCACTAACTTGACAACATTCTCACAAGTTTTTCTTGTCATTATTGTTATAGGGTGATGAATATGTATCAAATAAAATACATTACTGTGAGTACTAGTCATTTTGTATTCGATAATGATCACCAATTTTATTGAAATTAAATAATACAATTAGTCAAAGAATTTACTCATCGATTGACGTAAAACATCCAAAAAGCTTTATTACTTCCTAATAAACATTCATTTCGCTGAAAGTTTTCGCTCATTTGAAATTACTGAAATAGACGAAGCGATCGAAAATTTTCTAACCCTGTCTCGATTATGCTTGACCAAAAAATTAATAACTTTTTTCCATAACAAAAGTTATGGAAATCTGCGCCATACAATTTCCTATAAGAATGCAATTTTATAAATTTTATTTGAAAAAAAACAACATAATTTTTTAGTTATCAGGGGCCAACCGGAACGGCCATCTAAATTTTATATGCCCTTATACTATCCAGAGGCAAATTTTTGAAATAAAAGAGCTTATTAGTTGCAATCTTTGAAAGCCTACCATAAAAAACAAGAGAAACTTTTTAGAAACACAAATTTGCTTGATTTAAATTAATATGGAGTATAATTAATTTTATAAAATACTTTCCACGCCTAGATCTGGATCCGCTGGAAGTTTTTGAATTTTTGAACTAAGTCGACAGACTTAGCGACTGAAAACATTTAAACGTTAAAGAGTTTTGGAAATTTGCAAAATTTCAGGTTTTGCAGGCTTTGCAACAACCTTGGCTTTAAAAAAATGACTTATAAAATCGGTTAAAGACGCGAAATGCTAAGGAGTATTTTGAAATATGGTGTTTTTTTAACCACAGAGCTTCGTGCTTTCAAAACAAAAAATAATGTACAAGTATAATTCAATTTTTTGCTGAATATCACGGAACAATTATCAGGGAAGACAAACAAAATGAATAAATGTCAAAGCTTTCATGGAAAAAATTCGGATTTCGTCTTGACTTTGCAATCTTTGAAGCGCGCCAATCTTCCACGTTATGACGGTCGAAACTAATAATATGCAAGCAGTGAAATTCTTACCTAAGAAAACAAAGTTTTTCTAACCTCTCTGGGGTATGTCGAATCTGCGAGAAATCTTGGAATTTAAAATCCTATAGCTGGTTTACGATTAGACTGTGGATGTCGAAAAGTCTTGTTTCTCTATGCATGGGACCCACGTGGTCGAGCACTCCGCGTGAGTTCTATAAGAAATCGTTCAAACACACAGTCAGTTTTATGACGAGCCGTAGCAAAAAGTACGTTTCTGTGTATTATTTCTCGTTCACCAGGCAGATTCATAAATTTTACGCACCTACAAATCAAAGATGCTAAAATTCGAAAAGTACATGAAGATCCATAAGCTTGTGTCAAACAGTTGCGCACTGCACGGAGTTAAATAGTACTCAACGACAAAACATGCTTGCTGTTGATAGTACACGTGCAGAAAACATTGATCCGCGGAAAGAAAGGGCTGTATCTCTTTCTTCAGGTACCCGGTACTCGTTTTCTGTCAATAAAATCTAAAAAATCAGGAAATTTGTGTTTGTTTACTATAATTTCGTATTTTTGTTCATAAAATATCCAATTATTGCCAACGGTGTTAATACTGATTGCCTTGATGACATGTTTTATACTGTTGAATCTCTAATCTTGAAAATTTTAAGTTCGGCACGTTGAATTTCTAAAAGAATGAAATTTGCAAAGGTTAATGCCGTGACTGAATTTGGCATGAAAAAAACAGGGTTCGATTTTTGATGATGCTCATTTTTTGTAAATATGTTTGTTGGCAAAATAGTTGGAGCGCGTTTGAAATCGAATTTTTAGCTGGAAGATCCTTTAAATTAACAAATTAATAGCTCAGAAATGGTTTATCAACAAAAAAATAAAAGTTGATTCTAAAAAATAAATACTAAATTAATAATAACCCTGAGAGCACAGCAGCAGCAGCTTGTAGCCACTGATGCCAATACTGGCGCCTTTTGCTACTGCGCTTGCGTTCGGGCCGCGCACTGGTTGGCCGCAGTTCGCGCGCAATTCAAAATTGGAATTAAAAACAATTCTTGTAATTTAAATGAATAATTATTGAAAAATGCACAAGAATGTATATAAATGGTACAACTTCTGATTTGAGACTTCTGAAATTAAATTTTCATTGAAATGTAAGTTATTCTTTGGAAGTCGAAGAAATTAAACTGTTATTCAAAAAATATGTCTTATAAATTTTTTTTCTCTAAAATCAGCAGCTGTACAATTTAGATACATTCTTGTGCATTTGTCAATAATTATTCATTCAAATTACAAAAATTGTTTCTAATTCAAATTTTGAATTGCGCGCCAACTGCGACTAACCAGTGCGCGGCCCGAACGCAAGCGCAATAGCAAAAGCCGCCAGTATTGGCATCACTGCTTATGGCAAAGTTGCCTACAGTTTGCGACAGTGCTCCAAATTTTGGTATCTTTTCGTATTGCGCATGCGTCGCGTAGCTATATCACGTTGTGACGTCACTGTCATTAAATGCATGATGTCGACACGCTGAGGGTCAAACAAACTCGTTATACCAGCAGTGGGACCGTGTCGAAAGTGGAAACTCGAACGGAGCTCTTTTTCTAAAGCGTGGATATAGAAGGAGAGGTTCGTTCGACTTCGAAACAGCATCAGAGTCCCACTGCAGGCCTGCCCAGATAGGGGAAATCGACTCAAGGTGGAGTCCCATGTGGGCAGAAAACGTCGGTGTAAAGCAGAAACTCATGAGAGTGGAAGAGACAAATAGATATGTCCGTCTCTCTCACTCTTATTAGTTTCTGCTTTACGCCGACGTTTTCTGCCCACATGGGACTCCACCTTCAATCGCCATATGTTCGAGTTCCACCACCACTTCCCTCTTCTCAGTTGCAGAGGCTTGGGAGGTGGTCGCTCTCGTGAATTTGAATGAATGGAGGTCGGTGGTGGTGGAAAAACCCCATCTGGCAAATGAGTCGATGTCCCCTATTAGGGCAGCCTTGCTCTATACCAGGCCTGCCCAAGCTGGGGAAAACTGCTCGTTGCAGAGGCTCCAGAACGTGGGATTTTTCGGCCCCCACCACGTTCCCATCTGGGAAAAATTCATGCAAACGTAGTGTGTCGGTGAGAAGGCTCTGTTAAGGGGATTTATCAGCGTTATAAAAAGGAATTCCAGTTTCCGGCCGCACGGTTGAATATTTTGGTCTGATTTTTCGCATACCTCATCTAAATGCTTTTCTCTTTTGTGGTTAAGTCTCGGTTTTTTGAATTTTTGTTTGGATTTAAAGTTATTAACAAATAGAAAAGAAGAATAGAGAAAAAATGCAGTGATGCTCAGTACTAGCTGAGTTTGTATTTTCGATGCCTGCGAGTCGACCCTCGTCAAACCCGCGAGCTCGGCTTCGAGCAGACACCCCGTCGCGCGAGTGGAGACACTCGAGCGCGTCGAA
>CAKNXH010039801.1:0-15328 GCA_932178445.1 Andricus quercusramuli | reverse complement strand
TTTTGGAAAATTGATTTTGGGGTCGTTGGAGAACCTAAAATGAGAAATAAATTCTGATGTACTCACTTTTATAATTAGTGCCCATTTTTTAGGGTAGTTTTTGAAAAATTGCGCCGGGGGTCATTCAAGAGCCCTAAATGAGCCCTCAATTCCTGTGAAAGGAAAAAGTCGATTTAACAAATATCTCTACCATGCACGGAGAAAAAAATATGACTATAATAGTAAGAACACTAGTCATGCTTCTGTCGCAGGTTTCATTCAATACATTTGAAGCCGTTATTCCTCGCGAAAATAGCGCGAACTTCGCCTTGCTATATTTGCAAAGAACTCACTCTACACCGAAAAAACGATATTCTAATTTTAATAATTTCCCACTAAGCTTAAGAATACTTGCAACTTAAATAGGCGCCAAGAATATATTCTTAATGTACGATGAAGGCCCTCTTCCCTTAAGAATATATATTCTTGTCTAATTGTAAGAATTTCCCACTAAGTTTAAGAATATTTGCAACTTAAATAGGCGTCAATATATTCTTATCTATAAGATAATAAGGTACAGTTAATCTTAGACTATAGTAAGATTTGAATACTTTTTATTTCAAAAAAATTTTTGTGGTAAATAATACAATATAAATTATTATTAAAATTATTACATTGCAATTTTACGTCATACACAACACACAAATGAAAATATATAATGTATATATAGTTATAGATCCATATATATTGTAGCAGTCTTATTTAATTTTATTTTATTTCACTGTAAATAACAGGAAGTTTTAGTTAATTGTTAACTTTAGGTACTGTACAACTTATACGTGACAATTACAAGAAAAGCTTGGAGAAATTGATGTGAAAAATAGCAAAGAAAACTTATAATCTTTACAGCCAATGCTTGAAAGTAATATAGGTATTGTCATCAGCTCCTGTACAAGGAAAGCATGGATAGAACGACGCTAAACAATATGACAATAAACAAACACTTCAAATTCGTAAAATTTCAAACTGAAATATATATTGCATTTTCAAAAAAATAGTTGAATTTTCAATCAGAAAAGATTTTCTACCCAAAGAGATGAATTTTGAACACAAAAAGACGTATCTTCGAAAAAAAATATTAATAATGTTAAACCAAACGATTTTATTAACAATAAAATAGATGAACTTTCCAGTAAAACAGACGAGTATTCTCAAAAATAGGCAAAGATTCAACCAAATAGTAAAATTTTCAAGCCAAAAAGACGAATTATTTCAAAAACAGTTGAATTTTTAACAAAAAAGTTACTTTTCAATCAATAAAGATGAATTTTCAACCAAGAAGGATAACTTTTCTACCATGAAAGATGAATTTTCGAAAGAGAATGATGACTTCAACGAAATAGTTGAATGTTTTAAAAATAATTAGATTTTTTTTAAAATAGTTCGATTTTTTACAAAATAATTCAATTTCTTAAAAAATAGTTGAATTTTCAGCAAAAAAAATATTTAGTAAACAGTGGACTTGAAATCGGAAAAAATGAATTTTTAACAAAAAAGATAATTTTCAATCAAGAAAGATGAATTTTCAAGAAGATAGTAGAATTCTCAACGAAAAAGTTGAGCTTTCAACACACATGAATAATTTTGTACCCAAAAAGATGACTTTTCAACCAAATACATACATTTTCTACCAAATGGTTGAATTTTTAACTAAAAGCTTGTATCTTGAACAAATAAGATTAATTTTGTAACAAAAAACACGACTTTCCAACAAAATACATGAATTTCCAAAATTTTTTTTTCAATTTGAACGTCAAAAAGACGAATTATCTACAAAAATTTACACTTTTAACCCAAAAATATGATTTTTCAACCACAAAGTTTTATTTTCAACCAAATAGTTCAACTGTCTACCAAACTGTTGAATTTGTAAGCTAAAAAGATGAATTTTCTACAAAACAGTAGAATTTTCAACATAAAAGTTAATTTAAAAGCAAATAGTTGACTTTTCAAATATAAAAAATTATTTTTTTTGTCAAAACAGTTCATGTTTAAGTCAAATAATGGACTTTCCAACCAAAAGAGATGAATTCTCAACGAAGAATGTGGCAGTTAATATTTCAACTAAACAATTGCTTTTTCAACCAAAAAGGATACATTTTCCACCAAGAAGATTAAAATTCTAGCAAGAAAGACGAATTTTGAACAAAATACATGAATTTTCAACCAAAAAGTTGAACTCTGAACTAAAAAAGATAAAATTTTAACCAAATAGTTACATTTTTAGCTGGAAAAGATAAGTTTTCAACCAAAAATGGAATAGTTTTATTATCAGTTGAAAAAAGTTTATTTTCAACCAAACATGAAACGAATTTCCATGAATATAGTTAACTTTTCAACCAAAGAGATGAACAACTTTAACTAAAAAAATAATTTGTTGATAGTTGAATTTTTGATAAAAATGACTTTTTTAACAGCGCAGTTGCATTTTCAACAAAATAATTACATTTTCCCAAATAATAGAATTTAAAAAAAAAACAAAATGAATTCTGAAATAAAAATATAAAATAGTGGCCACTTTTTCTTTTAGGACTACACCACTGGAAAAGAGATTACACAAAAAACAAAGCGAAAAATAACTTAAAAAGAAGTCAATCCACAAAATAAATTTTATAAAAATAATTTTTAATACTTATATTCAAATAAGTGGACAAGCTCGCCAAGTTGGTGGTCTTCTAGCCACGTTTTCACTTCTTCCATTTTTCATCTGAAATCTGTCGCAGTAATTGGATATAATAAGTAACGAGCTAGAAGAAATGCAACCAATTCTGAGGATAAATCGCATGTGTACATCTCTAACTCTATCTCTATCTCTTCGCAGAGAACGTTAATGTGAGAAAAGTTTGATGTCACGTGTCAAAAAATAAATAATGTAGAGGTTATGTCTCGGTGTGGTACGCCGGTATTCAACCTCAATGTGACATCAGACATTTCTCACTCTAACATTTTCTATAAAGAGAAGGAGATGGATGTGCACACGCGATTTATCCTTACAATTTGTTGCGTTTCTTCACGCTTGTTAATAATCACGAATGCGAAAAACTGACCGCACAAAACATTGAACAAACTGATTGAACAGAGCAAGGCGCACTATCCTTTGCACGTTTCTTCTTTCCCCATTCATATTCTCATTTTAAGAATATTTTTTCCCTTTGGCTAGAAGATATTCTTAAAGTAAGGATTTCGCTTACTTCATTAAGAATATTACTAAGAATATGCCTGTAAGAATATGACAATCTTAATGTTAGAATATTGTTTTTTCGGTGTACTCTAGTATAAGTACTCTTACAAGAGAGATATTAGGCCAAGCCTACTTACGAACCTAGCTTCACAGCAAGCACCGGTACGCGTGGCATAACATCGCTTTTGTAAAGCTGTATCTACATGGAGACGATTTGGGAGTGTAATAGCGTTTTTCGCCAGCGCATTTATGGGTGCCAACTGTTAGATACTGACGCTATGGAGAAAATGTCCCTAGATAGAAATGGGTTGATTGACAGCAGGGGTATGTCACGCCAGCCCAGGGGGCTGACACGATTATAATGATTATAGTTCCCAACTTGACTCAGCGGGCAGAATGTGAAACTGTGGCGCTGATCGCCTTTCACCCAATTGTCGATTTAAATTTCAAATGAAAATCTAACGATTCCTTGAATTTTTTTAAATTTATCAACGGTGGAAGAAGCATAAATATCTTTTGTGGATAAAAATTAAATACAAAATTAGGAGATTGAATGTCATATGAGAATGAATTTGACTCTTTTTGCAAATTTTATTGAAATTCAATAATTCTTGTAGTGACATTTTTTAAATAAAAATATTTCGATAAACGAAGTGTGTGATCACCGGCACACAAAAAAAAAAACACTTTTCTGTTCTACAGATGCGACACATATATTCCTATGTATTTTGACCCGCTGAGCACGAATCCGTGGTCCGTTTGACCCCAGCACATCTGGGTCAAGGGCATTTGAAGGTCAAATGGACAGAAAAGTATTTTGTGTGAAGATAACTTTTATAATTTATGTTTTTTGGGTCGCTGAATCCGAATCCGGGGTCCATTTGAACTCAGCGAGTCGGAGTCAAGGTCATTTCAAGGTCAATTTCGTTCAATTCTATAAAAACAAATTTCTGACGCAGATTATGAAAGAACGGAAGATTTTACGTCGAGATATGTAGGTTTTTATATTTTTATGACGACCTCTAAGGTCATGTTAAGGTCATTTCATTTAAATATATAGATGATTTATATGGGTAAATGGTAAATGGGCTACATTGGACTAGACTACCATACTAATATGTTGTGGGGGTCGCTAAGTCTGAATCCGAGGCCCATTTGACCCCAGGGCGCCAAGGTCAAGGTCAGATCAAGGTCATATCAAAGTTAGATCTGAAGAAAAATGTGTCACTGTTCCAAAATTTGACTTTTACATGTTTTAAGGGTAGCTGAATTCGAATCTGAATCTCCTTTAACCCAACGAATCAGGACTAAACGAGAGTTACGGTATGGCATTTTGGAATAGCGTTAATTCTTTCTTTCGCCTATAACGTTCTCTTTTATTGTCAAAGGATCTATGCAGTGGATTTTTAGTTCTCTTCGAACTATCACCATCTTCATCGCCAGGTACTTGATCTCTCTTTAGCAGCCAGCAGTAGTCAGCCAACATATTCACGTCCCATTTTCCTTGCCATCGAAGTTCAGCGTCTTTTAGATCTTGATGGAAACGCTCCCCTTGCTCTTCGCTGTAATCGCCTAAGTTCTCAGGGAAATAGCTAATATGAGAGTCCATGAAATGAAGTTTGAGATTCATCAAACATCCCAAGCGTCGATAGTTCCTCACCATATTTGCTACGATTGCTTTGTAGTCATTACTTCTGTAATTTCCTAAGAAGTTTTGAGCAACATCTCGAAAACTGAGCCAAGCAGCTTTTTCTAAGCCTGTCATTGTCTTGATGAAATTTTCGTCGTAAAACATTTAACGGATCTGAGGTCCATTAAATACTCCTTCTTTCAATTTAGCATCACTTAATCGAGGAAATTCATTTGTCAAGTACTGAAAACATGTTCCTTCTTTATTCATAACTTTGTCGAATTGTTTCATAAGTCCAAGTTTAATGTGCAGAGGCGGGAGCAATACTTTTGATGGATCAATTAAAGGTTGTTGAAGTACATTATGATTTCCAGGTTCAAGTTGTTCTCTTATTGGCCAAATTTTCTTCTTGTAATGTTTCGTGCGATCCCTGCTATCCCACAAACACAAAAAACAGGGCTACTTTGTATATCCTGATTTTTGACCAAGGAGAATGGTTATGATTTTCAAATCACCACAAACTTGCTACTTATGTTTGTCATATTCAATTTTCTCCAATACATATTGGACGTTTTCGTAACTTTCTGTTAATTTTGTTGAATGCGCTATTGGTAGACTTGCGTACTCATTTCCATTGTTAAGCAGCACTGCTTTAAGACTTTGTTTAGACGAGTCTATAAACAATCTCCATTCTTCTGGAACGTAAACATCCTTTTTTAGTTCATTCATCAAACCGTTAACGTCTCTGCAATATACCAACATACCTTCTTCATCTTTATTGAAGTACTGACGGAACTTCTTTTCTCGATTCCTGTAGAAAGATGACTTCGTCCCCTATTCTACCATTCCACGGCTCTTTAACTCAGCTGCCATATATTCAGAAGCATCTTTAGGAAGACCCATGCTCCTGATGAAATCGTTTAAACTATCTTGGTTGAATAGTCTTATAGATTCATTTATTTGCTTTCTCCGCAATTTTGGCACATATTCTTCATTTTCATGGTCTTCGTATGAGCAATCATCAGATTCTTCTTCACCGTCTAACATAACCTCTCTATCTGTCTCTTTATTTGTCGAAACTTCATTTATCATCGAGCTCGTATCCATATTTTCGATAGCAGACTCTTGATTAGACCTTGCAGTTATGACAGAAGACACTATTGCATAAGATATTCTTGATTTGTTTTTAACGTTGAATCCTTCAACTTTTGTGTTGCAAAAATAACAGTATTTTTCTGATTGAGGTATTGACCATATTACCGGTGAGGAGTATTTTAACATTTTATTGTTTTTCACTTTATTCCAACGTAAAAGCATAGTGTAACAAGCACTGCAAATGCTATCTGGAGCAAATGTTTCATTTTCAAGGGAAATTTCTCTTTTATAACATTGACGAAATATGTCTCTACATTGCTCATTCATTGACCTACGGCAAGTGATGACTTCATACTTTCCACAAACGTAGCAAAAAACATTTTTATCGCTGTTGCAGTCATGGCTGGTAAAAACATGATTACTTGTTGTAGCTTTATATTCTTTATCAGTTTAATCGCCAACCAATAAAGGGTGGCGGTAGCTGGATGACGACGATTGCGGGCCCGTTTCCTCACCCTGATCAATCGCCGATACTGGGCGTCCAATACCCTGCATCGTACTTTCTCTCGTGCCAGCCATGACGGCACAATGCCTTCACCACAGGGCTTAGCCGAAAAATGAAAAGCAAGAAAAAAATCCGTTTTCCGCCGTCACCACGTGGAGCACAGAAAAAACTTCGGGTAAATGGTGTTGCAGGTAACTTCGTACGAATCTTTAGAGCTGTCAAAAGTTCCTTACAAGCGTGGGTAAAAGCAGAAAAATATCGAGACGCCAGGGAAAGTTTACCCACATGTAGAAGTCAAATTTTGGATCGGTAACACATTTTTCTTTCAATCTAACTTTGATATGACCTTCACCTTGGCACCGTGGGGTCAAGCGGGCCTCGGATTCAGACTTAGCGACCCCCACAATATATTAGTATAGTAGTCCAGTCCCATGTAGCCCATTTACCATTTACCCATATGAATCATCTATATATTTAAATAAAATGACCTTAACAGGTCGACAAAAAAAAATAATAACATACATATCTGGACGTAAAATCTTCCGTTCTTTCAGAATTTGCAGTCAGAAATTTGTTTTTAGTGGAATTAACGAAATTGACCTTGAAATGACCTTGACCTTGACTCGCTGAGTCCAAATGGACCCCGGATTCGAATTCAGCGACCCAAAAAACATAAATTATGGTAGTTATTTTCATCCAAATGACTTTTCTGTCCGTTTGACCTTCAAATGCCCTTGACCCAGATGTGCTGGGGTCAAACGGACCACGGATTCGTGCTGAGCGGGTCAGAATACATGGGAATATATGTGTCGCATCTGTAGAACAGAAAAGTGTTTTTTTTGTGTGTGCCGGTGTTATTGAAATGTAAAGGAGGCGTTAAGTTAGGAAATCAATGTGTTTTTATTTAATAAAAATTGATTACACATTTATGTAATTTGACACAAATTTTCGTACAAAATTTTTACTTGAATTTACTATTTTTTTCCCCCTGTTGAAAGTACCTACGATATGTTAATATCTAAACCATCTAAAACCATATCCGACCATGTATATCGTTTTTACCGAAGTGTTTGGAGCAAACGACTTGGTTGGGTTTCACTTCAAAATTTTCTCGATTTATAGCATTTCGCCACAAAGAAATACTATTTTTCGGAACGGTAAAAAAAGTATATTTCTTCGTCATCTTCTGCTTATTTCGAGTTTTCCAGATCAAAATCTGTACTTTTTGCTTTTTGGGCCTTTTTTTCCTTTCTGTCGTAACCCGAGTCGCAATGTAGAACAATGCAACGATGGCCTCGCATAGCTTACACTTTTCATTTTCATTAAATACCATGGCAAAACATCATTTTGTACACTTTTATCACATAGATCACTTTTATAGGCATTTTACCTAGATTTTTATTTTTATTAGTTTATTTATTTTTATATTATTTCCTAAAATATTTAAAAAGAGTGTAAAAAATGTTAAAGAAAATTTTTGCAATTTTGCCATATTACATAATTTTAGAAAAAATGTCAGTAAGTTGAAGATGTATTCATAAATTTTGAAACGATTCAAAAATAATTAAAACTTGTACATAATTTTAAAGAATTTTATAAGTTTTTTGCGAATTCAAAAGATTTCAAAAATTGTTAAAGAAGACTATGAAAGATTTTTAAGGAAACTTTTTAAAATTTTGCAGAATTAAAAAAAAAATCAGGAAAAATTTGCATCATTTTCTAAGATTAGAAAGTTTAGAAAGTCTGACAAGATTGAAAAAAGAATTTTCTTAATATTTATGTGAAAATTTCAAATAATTTTTATATCGAAGAATTAAATTTTAGAGCAAATTAAAGAAGATTTTTAAACATATGAAACAATTTCCTAAAGTTTCGAAAAGGAGTGTCGAAGATTTAAAAGTAAAATGTTCCAATTTGGTAGTATTAAATAATAAAAAATAAATCGAATAAATTCAAGAAATATTTAGTAGAATTGAAGAGATTCAGAAATAATTTTGAACTTAAAAACAAAAATTTAGAAGATTATAAGGCAACTTTCGTATATTTTGAATGACTTTTCAAAATTTAAAAAAAATTCCAGTCAGTTAAACATATTTTGAGGAGTTTAAGAAGTTTTAAATAGATTTTTAATATTTAAAAATTTGGAAACATTTTCGAAAATTCATCCAATATTTCTTGATTTCTTTCAAACTACTAAAAGTTGTAAACATCTTTGAAAAGGACTCGAACTGAAAAATCTGTTTTTTAGTGTTCTCCAGAATCATATAAAAATTACATTTATTTAAATATAAAAACAAGTAAACTGATAATACTTATTTTCTTGTTCTCAATTCTCAGAATTGAATTTCATCTTGACTTTAAGTGTTCAAAAACTTTTAACAAATAAATACCTGTAGTTATTTTGAATTTGTATGTTTTATTATTATATAAATATTATTTTGTATTCTTTATGGTATTAAAAAAAAGATTGAAATTGGTGAATTTCAATTAGTATGACAAAAAAATATATTGAAAAAGAATTCAGTGTTACATTAAAATATTGTTTTATTATTTCCAGACAATATTTCAAATTGTGGGATCATTGTGGTGAATTTGGAAAATTCATTAAGATCATTCACATAAAAATGATTAATTAATAAGCTGTATGCCCATAATTGGAGCCTCATATGTTCCTCTCAGATTTTTTCTTTGTCGACGTAGGTACTCATGGCAATCTTTCCTCATGGGCAGATTGCAAGTACGATAAAGTGATCAAACAGAAAAGCTGATTATGGTAGAGGTTATGTTTTGGTATTGGGGCCTTTGTTAACATGACGATTTTGAATTTGAAATTCTACATAATCTCAAACAAATTTTCGGTAGTTTTTTATTAACTGATGTTATGGGTTTTGACCAGCGGAATATATTAAATAATATGATGTTAATGTTTTTTGTCTACTGGATCTAAAATCAATAGTTTTTGAATATTGATAGCGAAGCTAGAGAGATTTTTTTCACAACTTATAAAATTAACAATCAATATGCAAAAAATACTGATTTTAGACCCGTAGACAAAAAACATTAACATCATATTATTTAAATTTTCGGTAGATTTTGTAATACTATTTACTTCATAATTTACTTCAAAATCACACGTGACTATACAGAAATAATTTATCCTCTTTCTGAAAATAAATCCAACAACTAATAGTTTTATCAATTCTGGTTAAACACACTAATGATAATAATTGTTATAAGGGCAAACATACATACTAGATTAAAAATTTAAGAAGCGTACTTCATATAAAATTGGAGTTTTCAAGATTTAAAATCCGTGCCGATCTGCCGAGCGTAACGCTTAAAAGCCAAATGTCGACGTATTTGTCAGCTTTTGTGACAACTTCACATAATTGATGGTTTGTTGTGTTGCTTCGCTGACAAGTCATTTAAACGCTATAAGAGTTGAAATTATATAAAATTACTAATTATGTGAATTCCGAAATTCGCCTCAGCGTGTATATACTAATATGACTAATTACAATACATATAAAATTCGAGTATAAATTCAGTTTTTAAATCTAGCACTATTATCTCGCCTTAAACTGTCCAGGGCTAGAAATATAATCAAATAATCTTGCAATTCAGGCTCAATTAACATTTGTACAATTAGTACTCGTACTCAATGAAATATAATATATTTTTTTCAATTAATTCACACATTTGGAGTTCTTAAGATTTAAAATCCGCGCGCTGATCTGTCGGGCGAAAGCGTAAAAGCAAAATGGTTCTCTAGCCTATCATCGGATTTGTGATTCTGGCAACTCTTGCAGCATACACCTCACATTATCTGACAGAAAAGTGTCATATTTCCCAAAAAATGTGCCATTTACTTCAAAATAAAGCGACAAACTTTATCCTTATACCGTAATTGCCATCATAGGGCTGGCAATCAACCAATTTATATCTAGGGACATTTTCTCCGTAGCGTTAGTATCTAACAGTTGGCACCCATACAATATTCATGGCGAAAAACGCTATTACGCAGATTACGCTCCCAAATCGTCTCCATGTAGGTACAGCTTAAGAGAACTCATACTGTACAAGGATGGGTTTTCTTACAACCGTGGTAAGGCAAAGTTCCTTTATCGTATGAGCCATTTAATGCTAAAATTGTCTGACCTCATGCCAATATTGGTAGGAATTCATACCAATGTCGCACATGAAGTTCCGTGCTGTTATATTAAGAGCACAGCCTACTATAAAAGTGCGTTTTTTTTCTCCGTGTGGTACTGCTATCTTTACGTAAAGCTGGCAGTACCATGCATTTTTTTTAATGCAGAACCTAAAATTTGGCTTTTGGGTATTAAATAAGCCCTAAATGAGCTTTTAATTCTGGCATAGGTTATACATTGTTTGCGCATTGTGGTACTTCCAGTTTACCCACCTGGCTAGACCGTCTAGCCGTATATTTTACAAAAGTATTACAGTGCTGATCAGGCCCAGACTATACCGTCCCATCTGCGCCAGATTAGATTCTAGACGGTCTAGTATGAGCTTGGTCAGAGCCAGAAGATTTTTCCTCTAGGGAAGATACTTTCTTTTCAGTTATGTGTTTATAATTACCCAGTGTTTATTTATGATTGTGTCATATGCAGGCCTACATTATTATGGAAAAGAAGAGCGATGGAAGTAAATTTCCAGGATACAGAAGTTCTGTATAGCATTTTTCTTGTACGATTACAGCCTTTTCGTTTCAAACAACTATAGCAGTGCTTCCGCTTTAAATTCTAGAAGCATTATATTCCGGGCCACATGTTCTTTCGCCAAACATCAATGTATTTATATGTCTGTGTGGCAAATGGCTTTTGCATAATGTACCTTAAAACGAGGCAGGCTCCCGTTTCTAGACTCATATATGATGTATAGATGGAAATGAATTATTCTATTCTGCTCCACACCCCCACTCGCACTTAGGTCGCCGCAATTTCTTTCTTTGATTTTTAGTGTGTGTGTTGTAAAAAATTCTTTTGAATGCGAGAAGACACGCGACCAGTAGAAAACGTATCATTAATATGTCAAAGGCAGTAACAAACGCGTGGGTCTTGACTTAAGACGCACACCACGTACAATTCACTCATTTTATATTCACAAAAGGTAAACTTTTCTCCAGGTAATTAAGAAAGTGCTGTGTGCAATAGAAATTTTAGCAAAATTACGAACGGTAAATTTAGCCTTTTTTTAGTAAAATTATTTTGAATATTAATTTATTGAATGTGGCATGATCAAATTGAATAAAGAATCCACGAGAGAATCTTCCAAAGTCAGGGGGCACTGTTATAAATTGTCGAGTGGTGGACCACTCTCAGTTTGCGTGCACATGGAAAAGAATAAAAAAATACTTCGGAATATTTTGGTGTATGGATACAATGTATATTTGGTATATATGGAAACATGACAACGTCTGTGGGAATATTTGAGAATACTTCAATCAAAAAAAGTTATAGTTAAAGTTACTAGACGCGTCTGGTTGAAAAATTTTAAGTTATTTTAATCAGAAATTATGGTTAGTATGACTGTAAAATTCTATTTAATTAACTTTGGTTGATTTTTTCTGGTTAAAACTATTCTGGTTAATATTTTTAGTAACAGAAGTGTCGCGGTCTTGTGTCGGCTTTCAGAAATCTGTCTTTGTCTCGTGTCGTATTGCTGGATGTGTCAAGTGACGCTTTGTCTAAAATGTCCACAATTCTCGAACAATCGCGATTTGTTAATTGTATTTTCAGTTATATAAGTATAACTAATTATAGTGAACCGTGAATTTAAAGAAAAAACTGCGCGTTATCTGTCTAAACACCTGTGGTACAGGGATACTTGAAAACTTCCAAACCAAGCACATATTTTTTGGGTGTCTTTGAAAAATATTCTCAAAAATATTAACATTGTAGACAATAAATAAACAAAGTGAATGTTCGAGAATGTTGGTATTGACCAAGTGAGCTAAGTGCATACTATGTAAAATCCCAAACAAAATGGTCTCAACGAATAGTTTCAGAAACAGAACGCATCAACAATATGCTGCTTTTGGTTCGAGTGTTGCATCTATGGCCATTTATTAATACGAGACCGTACGCGCGCTGAAGCGCGCGCGTTTTACTCATTTCGATTAATGACAGTTTTGAACATTCTATCTGATGATTAAAGTTTTTCAATTATTTAAGATTCTTATAAAAGTACATATGCCTAAAAATCATGAAAAAAATAGTGTAATAATAATTAAATACATTCAATATTATTGCTATGTACATCGTATTCAAACTATAATCTATTTAAACAATTCTGTGAACACGTAATTTTTAACCAAATCACTTTGGCGTTGTTTTCCTAAGAAAATCCTTAATGCTTGCCCAGACCTAACTCGCGAAAACGCCACATACAATTCTCCATGATTAAATACATCTTTACGAAGATCTACTCCGAAGTTGTCGAAAGTTTGTCCCTGACTTTTGTTTAATAGTCATTGCAAATGCCAATTTTATTGGAAATTGGCTACGTTTGAAAGTAAATGGATAAGCATCTTCACAGTACAGTGTGATACGATGGATGAATACAATTTCTCCTGCTTTATCACCTGTTAAAATTCTACATCGCAAAAGATTATTTGCAAGCTCTAGTAACTGCAAGCGCGTCCCGTTACAAAGACCTTCGTCAATACTAAGGTTACGAATCACCATGACAATGCAATTATTTCTTAATCTTAATTCATGCGGTGGAATATTTGGTGGATTCAATGTGTTTAAATATTCTGGCAGTATTGCGTCGGTGATATCCCCATTATCACAGTTTTCAACATTATCAACACTGGTATAAAGTCGTTCTGTATTTTTGTCTAATAGCTCAACTACTCTGGAATTGATTTCCTCGACATCAACATTTCGTGCTGACAATATAGCTATCTTTGATATATCTCCAAATCTTTGTTCTTGTATAATCTTATTGAACTGCCATCTCCAACGTACAATAAATACCTAGCAAATTCTTGTTGCCCAGGCAGAGTACGCATATTCTCTGTCAATGACAATAAGAAGAATTTTTTCCAAAGTGAACTGAATTTAATTCATAAGTTTACCAACTCACTGCGAGTTGCATGAGTGTTTACAGGCAGTAATTGTCTAAAATCTCCTCCTAGAATCATAATTTTCCCACCAAATGGCAAATCAACATTCATAAAATCACGTAGTGTACGATCTGCCAATTCCAAAGAATACCTAGGGGCCATTGGAGCTTCGTCCCAAATAAAGACATCAACTTGTCGCAAGTATTGTGCATCTTCAAATTGGCTTTTTATACGTGAAACAGAATCGGAGAACAGAGGAATTGGCGCTTTATCCACTGCAGTGTTCCCAATGAAGAATTTTTGAAAGTAGCAGTTCCGTTTTTAATCGATAAAAGCAACGCGTTTCGAAGAAGCTTTACACTAACAAAGCCGACACGTTTCGAAAAATTTTGTGTCCTGCAGTGGGACTCAGATGCTGTTTCGAAGTAGAAAATCGAACAAACCTCTCTTTCTATCTCCATACATTAGAAAAAGAGGTCCGTTCGATTTTCGACACGCTATCGGAATCTCACTTTCGACTTAGACTCAATGGCTGATTTATTGGTTTATCATAGTAAATGATAATATAATACATAAATAAAATTATTTAATGAAACCAAATTCAAAAGAGAAGCCGGAATTTCCGAACGGCAAGTATCGATTGTCGAAAATCACAATCGATAACTACACGACGAATTAGAAGTGCGGAAAAGGCGTTACGATATTTCGACTTCGACTCAATCATCTTTTTAGAATAGGATATCTGCATATAGATTATAGAGAGACGAAATTTTAGCGAAGCGGAGCATAGTTGCTGCACTATGTTATCATTTCAGAGGGGGTTAGGAAGGTTCCATGAAGGTAGAAAAGTATCGAAATTCCATAGTCGAAAATCGATGGGTACCAGAATATCTGGTTCAGCTTACCAGAAAATCTGATTAAGTTTACAAGAATATCTGGTTATGTTGACCAGAGCGTTGTATTCGTAAGCTACCAGAAAACTGTCTAGTGAAGGTTTCTGGTTAACCTTACCAGAAATTCTGGTTAAATTTACCCGAATTTCTGGTAACTTTAACCAGAAAATTTCCAACCAGAAACTTCCGATACTTTTAACCAGAATTTATAGTAAGGGCATATTTAAATTTTGTTTGAGTGTTTATAGAATATTAGGGATTACTTCCAAATACTTGGAATATTTCGGAATATAATTATTTCAATGTTAGTAAAAAAATTATTGGGTTAAACGCATCTCAGGGTACCATGGTACCTGACTAGGCCTAGCGACCCTTTTCTATTGTGCGATGCTCCGCCTCGAGGGAGCTCGAACTCGAAGCTGGACGAAGCGCTGTGGAGCTCAACCGGAGGCTTCTGTGTATGGGTACAGCCCAAAGGAGCGCGAGCTACCTGGGTTACCTTCCCCTTCCAGTGGGACCCTACCCCTCTCACCACTCTCGGTGCCGAGTGCGCGCCAGCGTCTACCGTCGACCCATGTCAGCGGGGGGTCCTTTGTACTCGTGAGGAATAAAATACAAAACATAATTTTTTTTAAATTATGCAATTAGTGATTTGGAAATATTATATTCGAAATCTACGTTTCTTGGCGATTCCAACGATATGTTACTTGACTTCGTAAGTTGAAAATTCATCATTGAAAAAAATAAAGTATGCATGATTTTAAAAGTCCAATATGCACTCCAGTATGCACTCAATTGAAAAAATAGAAAAAGTTTTTCTACACAAAAAAAATGACATAAGCCGAGTGTCGAACTTCTGACGTGACTTCCTATAATATTGTTCTAACTTTGT